>CAVLGW020000058.1:0-62975 GCA_963669155.1 Arbacia lixula
CGTTGGAATTTGTAGAGTCTATATCGCAACGAGCAAGTGTGTACGTATGTACACGTACGTACAAGCAGTGCAAACCTTCCATTTCCCCACACAGTATTCCACCAAAACAAGTGTGCAATTCTCTATCATCTCGTACCAAAATTGACCTCGAATTTCACTTTCCTATATTTTATATGAATTATGAAAGGTATTCTCGGAGGATCTATTTTCTCACCGATACCGCACAGGGAAACGAATTAGCGTCACTTTGGCATAGTGTTCGAGGGCATTTGAAGAGTCTATATCGCAACGTGCACAAAGTCAATTTGCTTCCGGGTTTCGGTGCGTCGCCTGAATATGAAACCAAAAAGTACGATCATGTAGCCGCACCGACCCGAACGCTTTTGTACGTTAAATTGTCATTTATTGTATAGATTGTCGGGATCAGATGTGGAATATAAAGCAAATTATCAACTTTTGGTTTCAGGCAATGAGACGAACTATCACTTCCTCGGCGATCTGAATGTATACGCTATCTTTCCTCAGCTACGCTTCGGAAAGATAGCTACA
This sequence comes from Arbacia lixula, assembly GCA_963669155.1. NCBI lineage: Eukaryota > Metazoa > Echinodermata > Echinoidea > Arbacioida > Arbaciidae > Arbacia > Arbacia lixula. Next base: position 550 of record CAVLGW020000058.1, read on the forward strand.
TCCAGATCGCCTTGGAAGTGATAGTTCTTCCCATCCCCATCACCGACGTTGATTATTTGCTTACTATCAACAACATCAGGTAAGGCCTAGGGTACTTGATGGCAAAATTAACTTTGACAACTACAACTGTTACTACTACTGCAATTACTTTCTACTTTTCGATTACTCGTTTACCCGAATCCTTCGTGTTCAATCCCATCTGTTTTCCGACTCTGTCGCGTTTTGTCACGTTTATCTTAAATATATGCATTGTTTGATTTAATACGATGACGCATGGCTATTCACTTCGGAGCCGCAAATGGCAATGCATCCAGCATCAGAAAATTTAACTGGACAGATATATGTTCATGTAAAGAAACATCTTGGAACGAACAACTTTCTCTACACGCAGCCTTGCTTGTTCTCAGTCATCATCTTGCTATGACTGCAGTTTCTGTTTGATGATCCCAATTCGTTGCCTAGAGAGAGGAAGAGAGAAAGATAATGAAACATCAAACTTATTATCCCTTAACAAACTCAGAATAGAGAAAAGCAGTAAGCTAATCAACTGAAATGAAGTACCAAGTGAATCCAACTATCACCAAACATTTAACAAACTAGACAACTAACCAATCAGTGAACGAACCAACCAACTATGTGATCAACCAGCCATCTAATAACCAACCAACCAAGCAAACAATCAATCGATCCATCAATCAATCAATTAACCAACCAAACGATTAACAAGACATCAAATTAACCAACCAACAAATCAACCAATCTAAATATCAACCAAACATCCAATCTAAATTATATATTTCAAAAATCCTTTCTAAGTAACTAAATCAATCAATCAATCATCCATCCAAATGACAGACTGGTTGACCAACCCAAAACATCCTACCCAATCAACTGGTAACAAACACAACAGGTAAACCAACGAAATACTTGTAGTCCTACACCCTACACCATGTGGAGTGGATCCAACATATTTTAAGATATTGCGTAGACTCTCTCATTACCATTGACATTCAAATGCGTAGTAAGCCAATGAGATTTTCAAGGCCTGATAATGGTTGAATCAGAGACTAAAATCAACACCCACCTGTATTCCTGTAGTTTGTCTTTAAACTGACGCAGGCAGCTTATTTTGGTTCGACGAGCCTTCAGTTCATTGTTGACGGGTAGCTCAAGGGCGCGCTCCACATAACACCTGTAGTATTCGTCGGTGTTGTCACAGAATCTGCAATCCCGAACAAAACAACAGCACTTTCATTCATTCATTCATTCATTCATTCATTCATTCATTCATTCATTCATTTTTACATTCCAATTGAGCGTTCCCAGGAGAAGCCATATTGGAGGACAAACAATAAAAACCTGTGCATCAGACCATGAAAAGTAATTGTTTTCATGGTCTAATGCACAAGTATTTATTGTTTTGTCCTCCAATATGGCTGCTCCTGTGAACGCTCTATTCAACACATTGGAACAATAACAATGTAAAGAGCAAATGTAACCCGACACAAACATAAGATTCAAGTACAAACAATAAGAAAAGAACATAAGGTATCGAAGAGAGGTTAAAAGCATATACATAGCATAGTATTTAAATGTGGACTGTCCACCAAAAGCCAGAGACTTATCAAGGGTGGCCCCCTTGAGTATAACACAATTAGGTTCAGAAAGAAAGAAAGGAATGAAAAAAAGAAAGAGGGAGAGAGAAGCAGAAGAAAAGAGTATTATAGAAGGTACATACATGCAGTAGCTAACTTACTATTTTTAAGTTTGCAGTATGTATAACTTATATTTACTTTTGAAATTTGATAGAATTTTATTCTTACAACTAGTTGGTCAACTGCGATTAAGTCTAATCCCAATTTCATTTTCTATCCCAGCCTTGAGGAACTATTCATGATTAAAATTAATTCAACCATTTATCCCATTCTTCTTCTTCAAGTGCCTGCTGCTCTCAGCAGTTCGGCTCCCATGGACCGCCACATTTCCCGATCGTTTGCCCCTCTGACTCATTCATTACGTAATCCTAAACCAAAACGCCAATCCTAACCCTGAACAATTTCTCTAACACTATGAGTTGGCTTGCGCTTGCAGACGAATGAGCGAAGAACAAATAACATTGCATCTAATACCTGTGCACGATTAGAAAAGGAAAATCAACCCTCAAAGTAAATTGGTTTACTCGTATCAGAAACATGAAAGGAACATTATTTTTATTAGTAAAGGTCTGACGAAAATCCGTCAAAGGATAGTAAAGTTATTATGACTTTCGAAAGTCTTAATACATGTATGTATTGTGACGTCACTTGCGAGTTGCTCTCCCATATCTTGTCTGCTGCATGATTCCATAAATTGCTCTTTTTTCTGGTTCTGGTGAAGAAATACCCTTTTTGCATAGTGTGAAAACCTGCATCTAAAGATACATCAAACGCACAGATACAGTGGTACATATACTTTGGAGAATAATGTAATATTTCAAAATAAATAGTACACAACTTATTACAGAGTAGCTCACAATGTCACAAAATTAAGAATTTGAATACTCATAACTATCCTTTGACTGATTCTTGTCGAAACGTTCACTAATTCACCTTTTTTATGTTTCTCATTTTACAAAACAAAAAGAGAACAATTTATAAATAAATTTTAGGCATACTCCCAGTAGTAAGGATAGCGTGCTCCATCTTGTAAATAAATGACAAACAATCCGAAAAATCTTGGAACCAGACGGGATTTGAACTTGCAATCTACTGCTTACCGGGCAGCGACTTAAGCACGCAAGCTATTTCTAGTTCACCGATCAAGACACGACAACATGGAAACAAATACCGAAGAGTCTCATTTAATCTGACTCATTGATATTCATGAGAAGTCCGCCGTAAAAAAGGATCATTCGGCTAGATTTTTTGGTAAAAGGGCTTTCTGTGGTAACTTCAATTTACAAAGAAAAAAATTCTTCACGGTGTATAGGCTTTCCCTTTAATATGTATGTGTATTCAACATTTTGAACACGATGCTTTCTCAAATTGAGATTTGACATTCACACAGAGTATGCAACATAATAATGAGCGATCTTGCAACTGCTACACTCGTGCAGCGATGGGCTGTTTGCATGCATTCTTGATACTCACGCGGCATTGAACTTTTGAACGCATTCTTCATATACTCACGCGGCGATGGGATATTTGCATGCATTCTTGATACTCACGCGGCATTGAACTTTTGCACGCATTCTTGATATACTCACGCGGCGATGGACTAACATGCATTCTTGATATACTCACGCGGCGATGGACTGTTCGCATGCATTCTAGATATACTCACGTAGCGATGGACTTGCATGCATTCTTGATATACTCACGCGGCGATGGACTTGCATGCATTCTTGATATACTCACGCGGCGATGGACTTGCATGCATTTTTGATATACTCACGCGGCGATGGACTGTTCGCATGTATTCTAGATATACTCACGCGGCGATGGACTGCTTGCATGAGTTCTTGATCATCTCAAGATCGCGGCGATTCATCTTGCTCCCAACCCGATCAAGGACATGTGTTTCGACCGACGATTTGACCCATCGGCGGATCTGCAGCATCACCACGCCGACTGCTGCAGCCGCCCGCCGAGAGACGGCGGTCCTCGTGTCGTCTCCTTTGACTGCATAAAGTACGGAGGGCGAAATATTATTATTATCTTGATCATTTTAACCACTTGTTAAGATAACAATCGTATTTACCAATTAAACAGTGGTTAATTCCATTTTTTTTCTCCACATCAGTTGATTGTTTACAATATAGGGGCATCCTTATTAGCCCAATGTGGCGATATAGCTAGCTATTTCGTGAATGGGATAAGCTAGCCAGATCACGTTATAGCTATAATACTCTTTGCGTCTTTACTAGCCACATCAGGCGTAATAGATAGCTATTTCACCCATACATAAACACGCATACACTCTCTCCTCTCTTTCTTTCCACTCCCCGATTGTTTTCCTTTTCCCCTCTTTCTCTCCTGTTCTTTCATTTCCTCTTCTTATCATATTTACACCACCACTTTGTCTCATTATACAACCCTGCTCGCAAATATTTTAAATAAGTAAAGTGATAGAGTCTGTCGGTACAAAACATCCACCTACTGTCGGAGAAGTGTCGCCTGGTGGCAGCAGATATTGCGACCAGCCCCCTATCGGTGGACTGCTTAACGATCGTGGAGACGGCTTGATCTACTAGCATGATAGATGGTCGAGTTAGCTTGGACATGATGTTCTCAATCAAGGCGTGGTAGAAGTTCGGCGGATGCTCTTGGGGAAACTCCCGGAATAGCTCCTGGTACTTTCCTACCAATTAATGACACAGCGTTGTGGTAAAACATGTGACTTAATGTAGGGTAGCCCCGTTAGAAAAGTATACCCAAACAAGAACATGTATGAAATCTCAGTCACAAAAGTATCCTGGTTTACGTCTCACAACACAACACTGCGAAGCGCAGAGTCGTGATGTGCGCATGCGGTCTATGGTTCCTAGTCTACGGCCCGTCCAAAACGCACTCGAAATCTAGCGATCAATATAATTCCGCTCAAAGTCATTTTCCAATTCTAGCATTGTGAGGGAAGTTCTTCCTGAGTGTTTTCTTCGATTGTTTGTGATATTTGCATAATAGCTTTTTGACCTGCAAAAGGATTGCCCTATCTTTACAAGAAATGGGATATTAGTAATACAACATGTTATGATGGCGAGTGAGGCATTAGAAGGAGAAATGTGAAAAGAAGCGATAAAGGATGGATCAAGTATGTTATAAATTTGTATAAGTTATACATGTAGCCATTAAATCAGATGCACTTTATGAGCTTAAAAATTCCTATCAACCTTGCGCAATGTGTACTGCCTGTAAGATTCTGGAATTTGGGAGAGCTATCTGGGCCAGGTGCTATTTACATGAAAGAATGTTACACCTAGTTGGGGCTCATTAGCATAATAAAGGAGGCACTGGCTGGAGTGTGCCTGTGGAGTTTAGTGACCTTTTGGGCCAGTGATGACTCATCAATGAACATTCCAAAACAGTAGAATCTGGAACATTCTAGACAGTAAAATATTCAGTAGAATCTGGGTTAGGTCATTGTGTTTATTGCTTGTCATGTTTACAAGCATGGATAGAACTTTGTAGATGCACAGATGATAGAACCTTCTAGAACGTACGATTGTACTATATATATGAGTTGTTTTGGACATGAGTTTAGAGTTTTGTCATCTTGCTCCAGTCACCTGTGGTAATAGTAACCTGCCATTAAGAGTTTGCTGTGACCTTGGTTCGATACACACCCGTGGATTTATATGAGGATTTTCTCTACGTGGATAATTAACTGCCTGTTAAATAGTGCTTATAAGATCCTGTCTGTGAAAGCCTTACACTCTATGGATTAATATTTGACCGTCTTGGATCATGTATTTGGACTTGACTATCTGGAATACCTGCTCTTCAGCGTACAACATTGGGATCAACATTGCGATCATAATTTGGGAATACTGGATCGGATTATCAACTGAACCATCAGCGGGAACCGTGGATTCATTTGGCTTTAGTATCTTCCAGCATTGTAAGCTAACCTGTACACGTACACTGTAGAGTAGTTGATATACATTATGTAACTGGTATGTATTGATATGTAAAGTTTGTGAAAGTTTGTCTAGATTTTAAAGGGGAAATACCCCACATAATAAAGAACACATACAATTAAATGTAAGTATCACTTTGTATGATCATTCCCTGTTGTGAACTGATCGTAACAAGTACTGGTATACATGTAGTTAAAAGACAACCAAAAAGAATAAAGATTGTAAGCTGTGCATTTATACAAACCATGGACTTTCATTGCATATTCTTCGCACGATTCCTTAACTGCTCGTCTTTGACCTCGGACAACCTGGAAGAACCAGTCGTGGATGGCTCTCTGTGTGAATAAGACAGGAAGGCAGGATTTTCATATTTCATATGCCAAATTCATATTTTATATGCTAGATTCGACAGAGCAGTTATCTGTCTGTCACAACAGCACTGAAAGAAATGAGATAGACATGATATAAAAACGATTTACATAATCTACTTTCCAAATGACACTCTTTGTGATCCTCAAATCTTTGTTCTTTTTTCTCCTCTCGTTTTCCTAACAACATGTATTCTTCATTTAGTGTTTATCCCTTCTATCTATCAAAATGAGTACACTGTAATTTGTAGTTTATTTAGGAATCTCGTCCAAGTCTAGCTTCATTGAGGTTCCCGTGTTTCCCTCGACATTTAAATGTGACCATTCGCAATGATTATTGTACTATTTACGTTACAAATATTTTTCTATATAAGACCTGAAACGCAATTGGTTTACTTCAATTCTATTTATTTGCTTTATCATTAATGTCATATTGTATTCTTGTATTTATGTATTATTTGTATATCGAGTGGGGTAAAAAAAACACAATTCAATTTAAGTGGGGATGACAATTAAAAATAGAAGGCGTAAGGGAACAAGAAGTGGAAGAATAAGAAGAAGAACAATATTTGATGAACAGATTGAGGACGAGAAGGGGAATAAGAATGGCAGAAGAGAAACAAAGAAAAGAAACATTAAGAATAGAACGACCAAGAATAAGACCACAAATGTTTTAGAATGTGGAGGAACGTCAAATAAGGAGAGGAAAAGGGAGCAAGAAAAGGCAAATATGATGAGAGCGGAACACCTAAAGCAGATGGAAGATGGAACAGAACAAGATGCCACTTCATGAAGAAGATGAAGAGCGATGAAGGTTGAAAACAGATAACAGAGAAAGAGAAAGGCAGAACTCTTACCACACCAAATTCATGTTCACTCTTCTCAAACTCATCGAGGCTTGTGCGTCTGCAACGGTCCTCAATTCCTTGTTTGATTGCATTCATGAACATTTCCAGCTAGGCAGGAAAAAAAACACAATGGCAATAGAACTGTTATGATTTCATGTCAACTTCCAGTTATTTCAATTCAGGGTTGCCACATCAGAACACTTAAGCCAGTGATCACCCGGACAAGAAATCTTTCTGCCGAAAGTTGATGATAAAGGTAAGATATTTGGACAATGAGTTGATCCAAAAATGGTGTCACCTTGAACATGATGTTAAAACGTGTAATGTGTACAGCTAAAACCTGTTTTATGATAGTCAGGGCATCGGCGACGACAAACGAAGCCAACAAATGAAACATTGATTTAGGTTTGATTATCACTTGATTATGACTATTCCACCTGCCAATCCAAAAGGTCCTTCTGCCAGAAGCACTGTGAATTGGCAAAGACGCTTTGACAACTGACGGCAGTTGCCAGTCGATTGTGATGCACCATAGAAAGGGTTGCGGTCTTGATTAATTGCAATATACACAAAATCATTTTGATCCTAAATTGTCACCAACAGAAGATTATACATTACAAATACACCCAAGCTCGTCTTTACGTTTTACGGGTTTGTTCCTGAAAACTAACCCCGATCCCTAAGAGCCGCGGCCGTGTTCCACTGCCCCCCCCCCCCTCCTCTTTTGAATGTGGGAGGTGCAAGTGGGCTTACGTCTTTGTATCCCATGTCTATGGCGCTGTCTCTCAGCTGCATACTGTGTGCGACGAACTCACTTTGTTGGAGGGCTATCTTATCTAACACCTGAACACGCCTCTGACATTCACGCTCTGTCTCGCCCCTACAAGAACCAGGACAGAAGGTAGCAAAAGGACAAAGGAAATACCAAGGAAGAACCACGAAAGTACCAAGGAAGGTACCAAGAAAGATGAAAGGAAGAACAAAGGAGGAACAAAGGAAGAACAAAGGAAGAATCAAGGAAGAACCAAGGAAGTATCAAGGAAGCACCAAGAAAGTATGAAGAAAGAACCAAGGAAGAACCAAAAAGGAGCAAAACAAAGAAACAAATAATCGCAATCATGATAATACTGAAATGAAAAAGGTGAAATGAAATGAAGAAGTCCAAGAAAAACAGTTATAATAATGATAAAACATGATTAAAGTAACGATAGCAATAATATTGCCGATAACCACAATGATAATATAACTATAAAATATAACAACATTGATAATTATGATGTTCATAGTAATAATATTGTTAAAGAAAATAACAATAAATCATAAGGATAATACTAATGATTGCAATAATGTTTCTTTTTCAAATCAACATTTTATCTGCTGCGTTTATTATTCCTAAATAGCTCTTCAAGATATTCTCAGAAGACTAAGGGACAAATAAACAAGAAATAAACACTACAAAGTCAGTTTGCTGTAAGGGGCAGCTTTGAAGAAAGATATAACCCGAATGATAAAAAAAAAAATAGGCACATGAGATGATATCTTAGGTTCAAAATACAATCGTGCACAAACATATCACTTGTATCTATGGCAAAGATGGCATTGAAAAAAACATTCAGGTGTGATTATTTCGTATCTTTATCCTATGTATTACTTAGGTTCATTTCTGATTAACTAGCTAACATTTCTACCCGTCATATTCATACACATTTATCATGTTTATGTTGTAGATCAAACGTATTTCTAAACGTTTTAACACAAAGAAAATAATGGCTCAAATCAAGTCAATAGTCAAATTTGATTGGTTGCCATGTATAAAAAGTATAAATAAATAAGAAATTGTACGTACTCGTTATCCCTAATCCATGACGTCGGGGTATTTAGAGCAGATTCAACCGTCGTCAAGATCTGGAGTGACAACTGTCGGCTCTCCTCTAGCTTGTTTTTCTTGGCATTGTGTGACGCCCTCACCTACAGAGGTAATCCGTGTCGATGTCATTGGGGCACACAATACTATACATGAATATCTTAGATTTTTGAACAACAACCAAAAAATCAGAAATCGTTCATGTACATGACTGAATTAAAATTTATCACATAAAAAACTTATTTAATACAAGTAGACAACACAAGGAAAAAAGTGAAATTTTGAGAAAGATCAAACACATCATAAGAAATTTATAAATATTTGAAAATTATAATCACTCGAACTGATTCTCAATCATAAACCTTCGTGAACAACTTCGTCGTTCCACAGTCAATTATAATGGCATATTGTACGAATGTCTCATTGTTTGGGCATCAATCACAATCAAGAGGATACCGGGAGCATCACGAATTACATTAAATTGGGTTGAAGTAGATTGGATTGGATTTAGTACAATTAATTGGATTGAGCTACATTGGATTGGATTTATTGAGTTTTATTAGGTTTAATTTCATTCGATTTGATCGATTTGGATTGCATTGAATTGGATTGAGTTAGATTGAGTTGATCTGGTCTGCATTTCATTGAATCTAATTTGATTAATTAATCAGGATAGAATTTAGTATCAATTTTGAAATCCTAAGATTTGAATGGATAAAGGATGATACGGTCTAATTGGATTGAATTCAATTGAATTGAAGTTGATTGTTTTTGATTGAATCGATTTGAAGAGAGGTGACTTACATAGAAATTGTATGTCTACAACGAGAACCTACCTCAATCATTGTCAAGAAGTCATGGAAAGATTCCAGCCGCTCCATTTGCCCCGTGGCGCATTTCACTGGTGTAAACAAAGAAAGGTGTTTGCCAAATTATTCCTCCATGATGCCATGGTAACGGTGAATGTTTCCATTCTAGTAGACTCAATATTCCTTACTAGGCTTCGTTTAACCGTATGACGGAAAATGACAATATCCTATTTGCCTGCCACCTTAGGTGCAGTTAAACCTGAAAGCTTTTTAGGGAGAAATACAAGAAAAGGGTTGTATATAAGCAGGTGTTTTCTGTGTACAGGTTAATTCGATATAGGTTTCGATGAAGTACAACTTATCCCCCAAAAAATTAGAACGGCCCTTTCCGCAACGATAACTTTAAAGATATCAAATTAGTCAAAATGACATTTCAGTGGATGAAACTATAACTTATTACCTTCATCTTGCAAAAAATCCTATTCGATTTGCTTCGGTGGTCATGGAGAATAGCGATCTTTTGTCAGCCAGTCGGCAGGCCCCCCCCCCAAAAAAAAAAAAAAAATACGCTTATTTCATTTTCAGCTCGGTAGTCGTGACCTTGACTTGACCTTTCAAACTGCGGAAAAGGTCTCCTTTTCAAACTGCGATATCTCCATGAATAAATCATATTTTCGTACGCTTTCTTTTGCAACTGTATGCTGGAGGTCGACATTTACCAAGTGTGAAAAAATATTTAATCAAAACAGGCATCAAATATTGCAAATTCGAGATAAATATGTGGTTCTAATCAAAGAAGAAAAAGAAAAATGACAATCAACTCTATATCTCAATGTCAATCGCTTTTGAGCCCCCAACACTTATAGGACATCTGAAGCGGAATCTATTGCACTTTTTAAAAATACCAGTATTTTTCAACCTCTCCTTGTAGAAGGGTCAGGATCCAGCAAACTATCAACCATGTTCAAATCCAAAATGCGTGAAACATAACGAAGTTGTGAACGATCCTAACCAGCTAATCATAGTTGGCGATAATAGCGTCATGCCACCGGCGATTCAAAAGTCGCGGACTATGATTGGCTGGTTAGGATCGTTCACAACTTCGTCATGTCTCAGGCATTTTGGATTTGAACATGGTTATTTGCATTTTTCTTATTAGAACCACATATCTATCTCGAATTTGTAATATTTTTCTGCCCGTTTTAACTGAATATTTTTTGACACTTAGTAAATTTCGATCTCCAACATACAGTTGCAAAAGAAAGTGTACAAAAATATGGTTTATTCATAGAGATATCGCAGTTTGAAAAAGAGACATTTTCCGCGGTTTGAGAGGTCAACTGAAGGTCACGACTACCGAGCTGAAAATAAAATCGCGTGTTTTCTGCTGCCTGCGGACTAGCCGTACTGCGAATATCGGTTGCGAAGTCCGTATGTCTTCTGAAAGTCGCGTCACTTTGAAGACGAATAGCACAATTTTTTTTATTTTGAGTCCAAACAAAACTGGAATCAAAGTCTATGCTGGAGTACTGGCTTTTCAAAGCTGCAACTGGTGTTGCCGTCCAATTTGTAGAAGGGTCAGGATCAAGCAAAGTCTGAGAGCTTACATATTTAGAAAAAATTGAGGCCTGTTTTTGAAAGCAAATGAAATAAAAACTCCTTTGCGGATATCGTAAAAAATGACAATACGTATTAAGAACGATATAATCTCGATCCCTGTCTTAAAAATTCATGATCAGTATGCTTATGCTCAAATGCTCAAAAATGTTTTATTTTTTAGCCCAAACCAATCTGGAATCAAAATTTGTCGCTAGAGTACTGGCTTTCCAAAGCTGTAACTGGTGTAACCGTCCAATTTGTAGAAGGGTCAGGATCCAGCAAAGTCTGACATGTCTGAGAGCTTACATATTTTAAAAAAAAATTGAGGCCTGTGTTTGAAAGCAAATGAAATAAAAACTCCTTTGCGGATTTCGTAAAAAATGACAATACTTATTAAGAAAGATATAATCATGATAATCTCGATCCCTGTCTTAAAAATTCGTAATTCGTAAAAATTCAGTATGCTTACAGAAGACACCAGCAAATGATCTCGCGAGCACGTCGAATTCATTCATAATCTAGTGCAGCAAAATCTGCACGCGAGATTTCGCGAGACGAAAAAATAAAACGTTCGCGTTTTGAATAGAACGAACGAGCGTTGCCGATAGATTGTTTGTCAATCATGTCCAATGTCTCTTCCCTCCAGATTTTGTAAGGAGACGTGTTGTCCATTGTTCACGCTTTATGATCGAAATTGTTTAATGTGTTCTTGCACAAATATATCTGTTAAGAAAGTGACGGCATATTCTTTCTATTTCAGACTGACGACATACGAAATTAACTAAATGAAGTAAAAGAAAGTAATATTTATTTAGTTTTGCAAACAGTGGTTAGGTGTGAAAATATAGGCTTGTTGTTAGTAAAATAGTTCAATTCATTTCGGTGCCAAAAGCATCCAAGTATCAGATTTGGAAGAAATTGATGACATGACTGACAAAAGATAGGAGGAGGTGGAGGGTAGTCGGGAAGTAAATGAGGAGAGAGAAGAGGGGTGGAAGAGGAGCAGGAGGGAAGGGAATACGTGGAGAAAGAGAAGGCTGAGGAGGAAAGGGAAAGGAAGGGAACTGAAGGGAGGAAATGAAAATATGTGGAGGAAAATATATGGGGCTGGAGCAGAAGAAAAGGGGGCAAGGAACAAAGGGTAGCGTTGGGGAAGAAAAGAGAGGAGGAGGAGCAGGAGGAGCAGGAGGAGCAGGAGGAGGGGGGGAGGAGCAGAAGGAAAGGCTAATGTTAGGAGGAGAAGGGTAGCGTTGGGGAGGAGGAGGAGGAGGAGGAGGAGGAGGAGGAGGAGGAGGAGGAGGAGGAGGTAGGGGACGAGCAGAAGAAAAAGGGAGCAAGGGTAAAATAGTAGCGCTGGATAAGAGGAGGAGGAGGTGGGGGAGGAAAAGATGGGGGAAGGGATGGAAGAGAGGTACGAAAGTGGAAATGTGGAGGAGCATGAGGAAACGGAAGGGAGAGAGGGGGCAGGCGGAGAGGTACAAAAACAACCAAACTATTTCATACTAGGCTCTCTCTTTGCATTGTAGAGCGCCTCTTGACCAGAGAAGAAGAAACATCTAGCGTCGGCATCATCCCGGTTGGTTACGGTACCTGTAGCACGCATGAGCTCATAAGCTGTATCGCGGTGCCGCTTCTCAACCTTACAAATATAATAACAATCACAAACAAAAAGAGATCAGAACAAAAAGTATGATGAAAATAGGTCCGGAGATGTTTGGACAGGTATTTAGAGAATGAACCGGAGTAAAGGGCGAGAGAGAAGGAGAAAGAGAGAGAGAGAGCGACAGAGAGAAAGGAAGAGAGATAGAAATAATAGAGAGAAAAACAAAGAGGCAGAAAGATTTATACGGATTTAGAGAGAGAGAGAGAGAGAGAGAGAGAGAGAGAATCGTGGGGAGGGACATGATAAGATGAGAGTAGAAGGTCGAAAGGGAAGAGAGACCGGATTGATCGATGCATACACAAGTGAAGTTACTCGCTTGGCGATACCTGTATGATATACGGAGATTTACCGATACTGATAGATATACACTTTACAAATAGAGACTGCTCTAAGGTACATGGTTAAAACATTAAGCACTATATTATCTCAAAACTATACTACTATCACAAAGCTACGGGCCGAGAGATTATATAGCATTATTTTGTGAACAACGTCGGTCTATAGGTTAACAATTAATGCACTGAAGTATTTCGGTGTTTCAACCCATAATACCTCTATGTGTTCAATGATGGGCGCACAGATGAGTTAACACGCACATGTTCGCCACTTATTGTGCAAATTCATGTTTGTTAAAGAACTATTGACAGCTATCTATGATGATATTGCCCGCTATCTATGCTGATAAAGTACCATTGCCATCTGTGCAAATAAAAGTGATTATGACCGCTCTTTATGCAAATGAGGTACTTTTGCTAGGGTGGTTAAATCCATTTCATGCCTGCCAACCAGGTAAAAGGATTATCAAGATGACGTATATTACGATGTATACATATTTAGATACAAACATATCATTAAAAAAAACGTACGTGATGTAGAAATTGATTGAATAACTCACCCGGGCCTTCCTCTCCGGTCTTTCGTTTGCTGCTCGGTCCCACTGGGTGAAACCTATGATGATGTCAGGGTTCGGGAGTCGTTCCTTCACATTCATGAAGTGCTGCTTCTCCTAATCAACCATAGAAAATACAATAACACAGCAATGGGAACGGAACTTAGATTGACACTCATTCATGTCTTCAGAGTGAAAGTACGGGCTTCCTTCGTGGAGTACACTCTTATTTTTAGTGCATAGAATTTTGTCTGTAAGAGGAGGGAAGAAGAAGTTGAGGGGCGGAGAGGGAGAGATGGATAACATGGGCAGGATTTGATGAGGGAGAATATGAGGAAAGAAAAGAGGGATGAGGAGGCAGGAGCAGGAGCGGGACAGGGATGTGTGGATGAGCAGGATGAGTAGAAGAAGGAGGAGGAGGCAAGATGGGTCCAATGAGAAGGGCAGGAAGAGGAGGACGAAGAAGAGAAGGAGAAGGAAGAAGAGCATGAAAGCGAGAGGAGGTAAGGAGGAAGAGAGGAAAGCACGAAGAGAAGGGGAACAACTAGAACTTTGGAAAGTAAATGGTTTTAGTTATGTTTCATGGTTTCACAAGAGAGAATTTGCTCTGTACTTACCTCTATCGTCATGCCCGAGATGCCATCAACGATCAAGACATGTACATCCGAGTCTCCGCAAAACGCCTTGACGCGATCCCCGATCTGTTCGCACGTACCAATACCTGGACTGAAGATGGGGAAGTAAATAGTGAGATAAGGGAGAGGGGAGGAGCAGGAAGAAGAGCAGACAGGAGAAACAGAAGAAGAGAGAGGAGGAAGAGGGGGGACGAGGAGGAGGAGGAGGAGGAAGAGGAGGAGACAGAGGAGGAGGAGGAGACAGAGGAACAAAAGGAGGAGAGAGAAACGGAAGTCACAGGCAATTAATAAACTGAAAACACACAGGTGTTAACAACAACTTTTGACACTTTTGAAAAATACTTAAAAATCAATTTCGACTCAAATAAAACTGAACTTGACACATCATAACTTCAAGTAATGTTAATGTTTTTAAAGACAGATTTTGTGATATTTCATCAAGTACTTTTCTTGTAATAATCTTACTATATTTAATGAGATTTTCACTTTTGGACAAATTTGGACCTCAAAATTTGCGTGTATGAGATAATTAGCTCAGAACACAACAATGTGAGGTGTTTTGAATCAATTATCTGATACACAAATCTGCCTCGCTTTGTCTCTCTCTCTCTCTCTCTCTCTCTCTCTCTCTCTCTCTCGATATATCCTTCCCCCCCCCCCTCCTCTCTCTCTCTCTCTTTCTCTCCTCTTCTCTCTCCCTCTTTCTCACACTCTTTCCCTCTTTCTCACACTCTCTCCCTCTATTTCTCTCTGTTTCGATCTAGCACTACCTCTAAAACTCATCCGCTCTCTCCCCACTCTATCTCATTCTCTCTCCCCCTCTGTCTCTGTCTGTCTGTCTCTCTCTCTCTCTCTCTCTCTCTCTCTCTCTCTCTCTCTCTTTCTCACGTTCTCTGTGAACAGTATATGCGTTAAAGTACATATTCATAGTTGTGCCATTAATTTTGTTTTCAATATCAATTTTGAAGGATGGATATACGCTTATCAATTTGATTTCTTAATCAACACATATATTCAGATAACTTTAACTGTCATACTTTGTTTTCGACCTACCAGTCCAGAATCTGAAGGGGATTTCTCAGAAGAGGGCAGAGGTGATCTACTTGTGAGAGGTACACTTCGAGTTTGTGTGATTCGTCCAAAGCATGATCCGACATGGCGTCACAAAAGTCATATAGCAACTACATATAAAAGAAAGGAAGAGAGTGAGAGAGAGAGAGAGAGAGAGAGAGAGAGGGGGGAGAGAGGGGGAGAGGGAGAAAGAGAGAGAGAGAGAGGGGAGAGAGAGAGAAGGGGAGAGGGAGAGAGAGAGAGAGAGAGAGAGAGAGAGAAAGAAAGAGAGAGAGAGAAGAAGAAGAAGAAGGGGAAAATGAGAGAGCGAGAGGGGGTGGTAGAGTGAGGTGAGAAAGATAGGAAGAGAGTGAGAAGGAGAGAATTTGAGGAAGAAAGGAGGGGGGTGGCATAGAGAGACAGACAGGCAGAGAGACAGAGGGAGAGAAAGGGGGAGCGAAAGAATGGAAACATACAATATTGGTTTATTGTCAACATTTTTCTTATTATTGTATTGTTATCCTTTTCATTGTCTTTAGGATCTGTAAATTGTTATCATCATTCTTTTCATTATAATTTTTGCATCTCTGGTAAGAAAGCATACACCTACTACATACAGTATTGTTCTCTAACTCTCTAACTAGGTGGAAACAAAAGACACGTTTGACAAATTTTTGTCAAATTGAATATTTACAGCATTAAATTTATGAAATGTCACAAAACCTGCTTCTAAAAAAAACACATCCATTGTCAATTTCAGCATGATACGATTTGTAACTTATTTTTGATTATTTTTTTGTTAAATGTGTTCAAAGTGTTTACTTACCTCACTGTATAAAAAGTAAGTCCATACGTGATTCAGTGAGTGAATAAGTGAGTGAGTTTGCAAGTGAGTAAAAGATTGAATGAGTGAATGAATGACTGAGTGAATGAATAAATGGATGAGTTAGTGACTGAGTGGGTGAGTGAATGAATGAATGAAAGATTGAGTGAGAGAGTGAGTGAATGATTTAGTGGGTGAATTACTGAATGAATGAGTGAGTTTGCAAGTGAGTGAAAGATTGAGTGAATGAGTGAGTGAGTGAGTGAGTGAGTGAGTGAGTGTGAGTGACTGAATGGATGAAAGATTGAGTGAGTGAGTGAGTGAGTTAGTGAATTATTCAGTGAATAATTTAGTGGGTGAATTACTGTATGAGTGAGTGAGTTTGCAAGTGAGTGAAAAAATGAGTGCATGAGTGAGTGAGTGAGTGAGTGAGTGAGTGAATGAATGACCGAGTGAGTGAATGATGGAGATGGTTCGTGAATGATGGAGTGAATGATTCAGTGGGTTAATTACTGAATGAGTAAGTGAGTAAATGAGCGAGAGAATGAACGGGTAGGTGAGTGGGTGACTGAATAAGTGAATGACTGAATGAGTGAGTGATTTAGTCAGTTAGTGAGTAATCATGAATAAGTGAGTGAGTGAGTGCGAAAGTGAGTGTGTGAGTGAGTGTGTGAGTGATTATGAGCAAGTGAGTATAAGAGTGTGTGTGTGTTTGTGTGTGTGTGTGTGCATAAGAGAGAGTGAATGAGTGACTGACTGGCTTACTGGATGATTGAGTGTAACTTCGAAACTGAGAAGACAGTATTCAATGAAGTTATTATAATTACGATAAAAACACATATCCCGTACCTCTACGCCCGAATCATTGAAGGAATATGTGTTTATGATGTGCAGCACTCTCTCTGGGCGGTAAACTGATGGCTTGAGTAGATGAGAGATAAGATATACGGTTACGGTATATGGTAGAAAGATAAAAACGGGTGATGGATGGACGATGGAGAAATTATGAGCATCAGGACGAGAAAATGAAATTGAATTATTCAAATTATCCAAATTAAATGGGTAAGTTCAGGCGTATGGCGCAATTAAATGGTAGAAATGACACAATATTAAATACATATAGTTTGGCCTGTGGATGGATGGATGGATGGGTAGGTGGATGGATGGATGGATGGGTGGGTGGGTGGGTGGATGGATGGATGAGTGGATGGATGGATGAAAGGATAAATGGATGGATGAATGGATGGATGGGTAGGTGGATGGATGGATGGATGGATGGGTGGATGGATGGGTAGATTGATGGAAGGATGGGTGGGTGGATAAAAGGATAAATCGATGGATGGATCGGTAGAAGATGGGAGTATATGTGCATGGAAAGAAACAAATAAAATTTTAGAGTAAAAGCAGAAAACATGAGCCAGAAACTTCCCGACATACATTGTCGTATCATTACAATAAATCACCCTCCCATTGATATAACGCGTTAATAGTGAGATTTTGACATAATGCCTGTATTACCATCCAGCCATAAAGTGGGATGGTAAGTGGATTAGTGGTTGGATATATTCACCGAAGGATAACATAAAAACAGAAAACTCTGATAAGCATGATATTAAAACTCCCTGTTACCTCCTCGCCCAGCGGGAAGCGCTCTTCCTGACCGCTTTGATTTTGACGAACGACAAAGTACGATTCAGTGACGTTCTCGAACCGTGCATCGGGGTTGGAGTCGTCTCCAAGCTGCTCAATTTGCACAAAGCAACTGGTGGTGTGACCGATACCGCAGGCCATCAGCTCCCGGCCGAGCATAGCGTTGACAACCATGCTCTTTCCACTGCTCGTCCTGTTGTGCCCCAACAAACGTGTTGACGTGTTAGATATTCTTGATTCAAACTTTAAAGTGGAAGTTCACCCTGAAATTATTTTGGTTTCAATAAAAAGAGACAAATGAAAGAAACATATGAGTGAAGGTTTGACGAAAATCATTCAAAGGAAAAGAAAGTTATTTGATTTTAAAATTTTGATTTTGTGACGTCACGTGCGAGGTGCTCTCCCATATGTTGTGTACAAAATAAGTCGATCAATTGCTTTTTTCCCTGTTTTTGACAACGGAATGATTCTTTTTCGTACAGGTATGTGTGTAAAAACGTATTTCTGATAATGTATCAAACGCACAAGTAAAAGGATGCATATCTTTGTGAGAAAATGCACATTTTCGAAAAAAAATTGTACACAACATATGGGAGAGCATCTCGCATGTGACGTCACAAAATCAAAATTTTAAAATCAAATAACTTTTTCCTTTTCCTTTGACCGATTTTCATCAAATCGTCACTCATATGTTTCTTTCATTTGTCTCTTTTTATTGAAACCAAAATAATATCAGGGTGAACTTCCCCTTTAACACCAGATAGACTTCTGATGTATGGTATTTGTGTATAATTACTTGTGACAAAAGTCGCTCGTAGCACATAAAGAGTCAATTGACTCAATGCAATAAACAAGTAAAACAATAAATCTCTGACACACATACGCAGCCTTACACACACGCACGCAGCACACACACACACACACACACACACACACACACATATCCACACACACATCCACAATAAGCAGCGTTACGATTAGTATCGATCACAAAGCAAGTTGCGATCACAGGACAGGGCCCAGGCAAACTTATGACGTCAACTCACGCTCCAAACATCGAGACTTTCATCTTCTTCCTGCTCAGCATGGTTTTGAGGGATTCGTTTTTCGCGTCCTCTATGGCCATGCTCTCTGCGATCGATGAGCAGATGTCGGACGGCATCCCTGCATGAATGGAGAGACGGTGTGACAACCGGGTGGCGCGTGTCGTTTTTTATATATATACATTAGTCACACTAGAGGCGGAATAAGCCGGAATGCCGTCGGAATGAAAATTCTTGGCACATTCCTCGATGTTTGAAGTGCATTCCGAATATTCGGGTCCATTCTTGTGTCCGGCCCGAATGTTTTGCTCATGCTCAAAACTTTCGAGGTGCATTCGAACTGGAAAAATATCGAGCGGCATTCGAAGTGCAGTCCAACATCACTCTGACTGCATTCCAAATATTCTGACAGCATTCTAACTGCATCCTAAATATTCCTACTGTGTTCCAACTACAATCGAGCTGCATTCGAGAACCAATAAACCCAGAATTTGCAACAATCTTGAGAGATGAGTTCGAAGGACATTCTAAGTATTCGAACGGCATTTTTACATATTTAGCTCAATTCAAAATTCCCTCCCGAATGTGGCTCGAATTTTGAAAAAAGATCATTCCGGCTGGTTCTACTTGATTCCTGCTGATTCCGAATAAGTGTGACGGGGGCTATACCGTTGCCTAGCCATTTTGGTTATGTATGCAAATTTGATTCACGTCGTTCAAACAATACGTAACCCCAACTCTTTTCCGAGGTTTGTCAGAGTAGCAAAAACTAATAGAATCAGAGTGCGTTCCATCTATTCAAATTGAATCACGAGTACAGGTGGATGTAATAACATGTCACCAGGCAGTTCGGGGGAAAGTTGTGAATTGTAAATTATGAAAATGGCTTATTGAAAGGAATCACGCCGGAGTCAGAATCTCCTTGACTGTGCATATAGACTGCGAGCTTGCTTGACTTGAAGTGTTCATTGTTTACGTGTCCTATATTTCATTTTCTCCAGTATGTGGACAAGATGATTTCCATTTAGGATGCGCGTAATGATACCACTGTTGTGTATGCAATGTCAATGTACTGTACAGGTACATAGAGTCAACATAAAACTGTAACAGTCAATGTCAGAGTCAGTAGATCGGTAGCAGTTCTCTCGATCGACAACACTCATCACACACTGTGTAGAGTTAAATATTAGCCGGTTCATTGACTTTTTCTTTTACAAATTTGGCTAGGCAACGGTGTAATAACAATGCGCGCAGGCATGGCAGGCGGGCGAGATAAGTGAGGAAACGCGTTTGTGCCAAAACAAAGTAGATTTGGAAATATGTTTTTCACTAGACTATCCTATGACGATGTCAAAATTCATCACATGTTAATTTCAATGTTGTCTCTGTTTACATCCCTCTTTATATGCAAACTTTTTTCGCCCCCCCCCCCCCACTTCCTCTTCCTTTCATACACATACTATACAAATAGAGAGACAAAGAAACTACTATGTCGTCTTTGTCTACCATTTCCATTCATTTATTTGTTTCCACTTGTCTACTGCTGATCCAGTGTTATGAATCATTCTATACATATTTTTGTTTCTCTCTCTCTCTCTCGATCTATGTTCATTCTCACGTACTGCTGGTATTTAATCCTAGACGTGCACACCTATGTGCATAATTTTCCTGTTTTTGCATAAGACCATGCAAAAAATATATCTCTGATGAAATATTCCTACTGTAGAATGCAAGAGGTTGTCATACGATTTAAAAAGATGCTTAGAAGCTTCAATATACCTAGCTCTTGAATTTGAGGTATAAGCTCTTTGATGATTTTTTTGATAAGTCTTCCAGTGACGTCATAGATCTTGTGCTGCTTCTCCCTTTCCAACCCAAAGTCTTCGAGGATTTCGAAATACTTGGTAGCCATGCCGATGACGTCACAATGGTGCCACGATCAGCAAGTCGGTCATGTGTCGTGTTAAGAGATTACCCTGTGTAGTGCGGGAGAGAGAGGAAGAGAGGCGGAGGTATAGAGACAGAGCAAGAGTGAAGGAGAGAGAGAGAGAGAGAGAGAGAGAGAAGAAGAAGAAAAACAGGCAGAATCTGTGTGTGTGTGAGGGAGAGAGAGAGAAAGAGAGACAGAGAGACAGAGAGACAGAGAGACAGAGAGACAGAAACAGAGACAGAAACAGAGAGAGAGAGGGAGAGAGGGGTACAAAGACACATCATTAGATATAACTTCAAGAAGAGGCACGATGCTGTAACACACATGGCGGATATGGTGCGTGGGTACATGTACGTGAGGCATTTTGGCTGCTTGACTGCGGCGTAAATAGTTTAAGCCACTGCCCTTCAACAACTGGCAACCAATGAAATAAAGATTTTTTAAAAAAATCCCCCACTTGAATTAAACTACATGACAGCGAACACATACTGACAACGGGGTGGGGAGGGGGTGCGAGAAAAGTAGTCAATGTCATATAGCAACTTAATAAATGGAATAAACCTGAACGAAGAAAACGGAAAACAGTAATGATGCACAAGATGAAGGTCCTTACCAAGTGTGATTGTTCTCTTTGACAACTTCTCTCGGCAGAGTGAGTGCTTGTATTGTGTGTTTGTGTGTGTTTCTTCGTTTCATGCTTTATATGAAGGACACTTCCGGGTGCATCTCAGCGGAGTGTTTTTGCACGCACGAATGGTTGAACAAGGGTAAACATGACCTTGTACTACACTACGCCCACTCTACTTACAAAAATCGGGGCTTTCCGCGTAAGGCATGTCAAAATGTCTTCGTTGTTGCCAATTCTTTTTTTTTCACAATCATACTTATGTTATATTTCATCTTGGTATTACCCGTTTTCACGGTCATTATTTTTTTTCGTATGGCGCTCTAAATGCCTGTTTGATAACGTTTGTATGCTTAAAAAATAATTCTTGTTATGTTTTTAAAATTCTCAAATCGTTTTCAACAATTATTACATTGATCAATAGTTCTCTATTCTCTGTGAGACAGAATGACGCTGAATGAGATGCGTTTTATCACTATGACTATTGTGGAAATTAGGCAGTGGCAACTATTAAAACAACTGTAATGACACTGATATCATGATCAATAAAACACACGCTAACCATGGCAACAGACCAATGGCGGGTTCAAATCATGGCTGAACTCTCTTCATACCATTCCGCATGAAAAATGTGTAGTAAACCAATGGGGGGTTTTGATGCGTGTCAATGTATGGGTTAACAAAATGAGTGTCACACGTGCCAATTATCTGGTTCCATTTATGCATGGGTTGGTCTTAACTTATTATCATGTTGTTGAATGCAATGACTATCATCATTTCGCGGAAGCCTACCATGTTCAAAAATGAATACATATTTCCACAGTTCACTATTCAATCCTCAGAAAATAAAAGAGTTTTATCGTCAAAGAAAACGATGGTGCATTCATTTCAATAAATTGAACTATATTCAATTTTATGTTCGCGTGAAATACATGATATACAATCAATCATTACAATGACAGTAAATATTGGAGGGGTAAACGAGACGGTGCAATCATTTCCGAGGGCAGGTGATCTCGTATTATAGTAATATCAGTACCTAATATACATATATAGTGCAACTTTCTTTAATTATCATCTGTAATGACTTATATTCCATTATTCGGTAGTGACATTAACAGTGAGTTACATTTTGGTTCATGAATCCTAATCTGTTTTGGGGGGTTAATGGGTGCTATATTTTTTAAGAATACACGTTACATTAAAAAATAAAAGCAATACGATCTTAATAACGTCGCCATATTGTCGTGGGCAGAGATGATAAGATGCTCTTGTGTAATATTTACAATGGAGGCATCATATTTAAACGTTCCATTTCAAAAGCAAGGAAATTCCCTTCCTCTTTTCTTATCGTTTTGTTTTTTCTGACATACCATGACCTCGAAACGCCTTTTATAGTGTCACAAAGTAGATAGTACATATAAAAAAAAAACATCCAGAGAGAGGGGGGAGAGGGAGAGACATAAAGCAAGATAGGGAGAGAGAGAGAGAGAGAGAGAGATAGAGAGAGAGAGAGATAGTGAGAGAGAAAGATAGAGAAGGGAAGGTGACGACGAAAGAGAGACAAATAGGTAAAGATACAGAGACAGGGAAAGAGACAGAGTGAGAGAGGGGGAGAAGGGAGAGTGACGATGAAAGAGAGACAAATAGATAGAGAGACAGAGACAGAGTAAGAGAGAGGGAGAAGGGAGAGTGACAGCGAAAGAGAGACAGATAGAGCGACAGGGACAGAGAGTTAGGAGGCAGAGGCAGAGAGAGGGAGAAGGGAGAGTGACAGCGAAAGAGAGACAGATAGAGCGACAGAGACAGAGAGTTAGGAGGCAGAGGCAGAGAGAGAGAGAGAGAGAGTGGAGAAAGAGGATAACATGGGAATGTGGCAAGGAAATGCTTAGTTTTCTATTCGCCCAGAACAATTCACTCAGTATCTCTCGAGTTCGACACCTATCAATTTTTGAACAACGATGAAAACACATCATTGAAGTTTATGATGTATTTTTCTTGTCTATGCTTTGAGCACCTGCCGAATACTACACAAACAGGCATTTCCCAGAGTTCTCCATGGGGCAACTAAAATTGCAATGTGGCGTGTGTTTTTTTCTTTTGTTTTGTTCCTGGCAAAATCCAAACTTTCTCATTCTACATCTTCTCTCATTCAAGTTTAGCGCCAAACAATATCACGACCTTTCTTTCTTTTAAATAAACGCATAAAAGTGAAATCTGATTTTAAAAAAAAAAAGACTCGAAGGGAGACAATGACGTGGTCTTCAGGCGTAAGTGGTCTTTATATACAGGCTGCAAGATTAAATTCTGCTTTTTTTGATGACTGGGTGTTACTGGATCAAGAATGCATGGATGACGTTTGAAAGGTCGACTCTTTGCGTGCCACATGTTGATTCATTAATACTTGAAATACACAAATCTCATAGAGCATCATTTTCTAGGACACTCAGGCTTAACCCCCTGAACAAAATCCACGACTGTCGCGCAACCGCTGCTCATCGTGAGACTCATTTTCATGACCTTTTCTTTTGAAGTGTCTTGCAACTTTTGAGACCAAGTTTGAAAAAATCGGACACTCCATTTAAACATTATATAATCGCATATCGGACCAAAAAGTGAAATTTCGCATAGGTTTGTGTACAAAATAGTGCTTTTCCTACATGTCCTATATGCCAGTATGCTGCTCTATATCACTGTCCATTGTGCCTAGGCCTTCTGTTGAATGAGACTTCCGTTCATGAGACTTACCAAAATACTTATCTGAAGCAAAAAACATAAGAATTGAGACAAAAATTGGGGAAAAACAGAAGAATGCGTAAGAAATTAAAAAAAAAAAGTACATAAGAATTGATTTGCAAATTCAAAGTTCTTTAACATGAAATTGTTGATTATGCTTTTTATCATATCAAGAGACAGTTTGACCTTCATGCCATCTTTTTCCAATGAAGTATAAAGAAATATGTAAAATATGCATATAATTTGCATAAATCAAAATTTACACTTATATTTTTTCAATTTCTTTTTCCCCACAGTAGGGCGTTTTATTCAATAAAGCGTCAGTTTACATTTGTTTTCATCCTGGAATAAAAAATATGTAACCGCTATCTTAACATGTTCCTTTTTCTCCGTGCAAAATTTCGCGTTGATACAACGGGGGATGGGGGGAAATCAAAACCTTCTCTCAAAAAGGGTAACAATAGGTTTTAAGAACCAAGACAACTTTTGCCTTTATATCGATTAGTAAAGGCCTCATAACTTACCTTTTATATCTTTAAATGCCGCATGTGTCCCTTTTCACAAATAATTGACACAGATCCCATAGACTTTATCTGGCACACACATGCCTAACAGGTTGTGTTTTTCTCCAAAACCTCTGAAGTATGGAGCGCTTTGTCGATGTTGATTGGGCGCTAGGATTTTGTACTTTTGTACTCCGAATGAGGAACTTCATCAAGGAAAATAAAGTTTATAGGGTATTCCCAGGTTGTCTGTTTATTGGGTCTTGTAAATAAAGGAGCACACACACGCGCGCGCGCACTCACACACATTCTTATCCAAGAGAGGGGGACAGAGAGAGACGGGGAGCGCGAGAGAGGGAGATAGAGATAAAGACAGGAACAGAAAGTGAGAGAGGGAGAGCAGGAGAGAGACAGAGAGACAGAGACAAAGACGGAGACAGAGAGAGACAGAGACAAAAACAGAGACAGAGATATTGACAGAGAGGGGGGTGGGAAGATAGAAGAAGGAAAGAGTCTGTGGGCATTTTATTATGAGAAAGCTCTGCGGCGTAAGTGTGTATGTGTGTGTGTGTGTGCGTGTATGTGTGTCTGTGTGTCTGTGTAAAAGAGGGAAAACAAGAGTGGGTGATCAAACTCTGATTATATAGAGAGAGATGTGTATTTGTAAATAGGAGCGGGGCTAAAGTACTGAGAGCAAAACAAATCAAACAGTCTGACAAATAAAAAAAAAAATAAAAAAACGGAGCATGGTAAGGGAGAGAGGATTGGAAACAAGTCGAAAAGGGGGTACAAAGGGAGAGAGAAGAAGTGAGAATGTGGGACCAGAGAAAAAGACAAAAAGAGAGAGAGGGCAGACAACAGAAAGAGAAAGAGGGAAATGAAAGGGAATAGAACGATGCGGACTTAACCTTGAATCGTCACACACAAGATGTTTTTGCACGCACACGTGGTTGGACAGGGGTACACATGGCATTGTACTACACTACTCCCACTCTACTTATATAAATCGGGACTTTCCACGTAAGGAATGTCGAAATGTCCTTGTTGTTTCCAATTATTTTGCAATCATAGTTATGTAATATTTTTCAAATAATATTCCGCGACAGTTGAATCACCGCGCCGGTGGCATGAAGTTATTATGGCGGACTATGATTGGCTGGGGATCGTTCACAACTTCGTTATGTCTCACGCATTTTGGATTTGAACATGGTTGATATTTTGCTGGATCCTGACCCTTCTACAAGGAGAGGTTGAAAAATACTGGTATTTTCAAAAAGTACAATAAATTCCGCTTCAGATGATGTAGAAGTGTTGCGGGCTCAAAAGCGATTAACATTGAAATATAGAATTTATTTTCATTTTTCTTTTTTTAATGAGAACTACATATTTACCTCGAATTTGCAATATTTTTGTCTGTTTTAATTTAATGTTTTTTCACACTTGGTAAATTGCGACCTCTAACATACAGTTGCAAAAGAAAGCGTACGAAAATATGGTTTATTTATGGAGATATCGCAGTTTGAAAAGGAGACCTTTTTCGCGGTTCGAGAGGTCAAGTGGCTGTAATGGGAAGATTTGTGGCTCAATGAGTAAGGCTCCGTTTTAAGAACTTAAGGCCCCCGGTTCGAATCCTAGAGTAGGTAGGGTCAATTTTTGAATTCCTTTTGCAATGTTTATTTTGCCATCTTGTTCTGTTCTATCCCTCACATTGTCATTCTCTTTGAGATTTTTGTTCCCATTCTTGTTCTCTTACCGCTTTATCTCACATGACTATTAATTACATGTTAGCATATTCATGTAACCATTTAGGCACATCTCTGAAATGTTAGGTGCGCCATGAACTTTCTTGAGCGGTGTCTCTGATTGCTTATGAATAGATGGTGTCACGAATAAATGTCCATATTGTCACCGTGTATTTACCAGCCCGTGTCTGCATGGTCTGTGCACGAATTTGCCAATGCAGACCACCTTATACTTGGCCACAAGTATGTCTCGTTCATTTTTATTTTTCGTATGGCGCTCTAAATGCCTGTTGAAATTCATATCGTTAAGCCAAAGGATGACGGATTTTCTTGAAGCAGGTTTCTTGACATGTAATAAATTATTATCATTGTGATATTGTTTGGAATATCTAAGGAAATCTTATTTTTTGGACAAATTTTGATCTCAGAATGTGTTTGTACAAAATAATTGATTCAGAACACAACAATGCCATCGTGCATCACACATGTCAACCCACCTGATCTTTTCTGCCAGAAGCTTCCTTAATTACTAATGAAAATGTAATGGAAGAAGTAGTGCAATAACTCTCTGTGATTAATCTATCTGTATCTGATAGATCTCCTGACATTACTGTCTCGAACTCTCTGAGCTCTCTAAATATATACTCTTTCTGTCTCAAGTTTGAAGTAAACAATTATAATGAAATTCATACAGAAGGTAAGTTTCTTGGATGCATAATGATCTCACAGAAAGTGGACCTTACCTCCGTCATTCTAACTTCCAGTAAATGTTATTCAGGGACTAGCCCCATAAACTTGAGGGTCAGCTATAACCTTGAGGGTAATTCAGCTTCTGGAAAGTGGTCATAAACGTAGAAGCATTATTCGGGCGGGGAGTGATTTAAGTACTTATATCACATAACAATACATGCTACATCATGGGCGCCACATGCATGACATGTCCAAAGATCACTATTTGGTCTGTTGATCGAGAACAAAGCAATATAGGAGTGCATATATCTACAGAAAACACTAAAAAGACTGTCGGGAAGGAATGTATCGAGCAAGTGTGCTGACTCACGGTTAAGTCTGCACCTCTCTATCCCCCTTTTATTCCCTCTGTCTCCCTCTGTTATCTGTCATCTCTCTCTTTTTGTCTTTCTATCTAATCTCACCTTCTCTCTTCTTCTCTCTCCCTTTACAGTGTATTTATTTGTACCCCCTTTTCGACTTCTCTCCAATCCTCTCTCCCCTACCATGTTCCGTTTTTTTTTTTATTTGCCAGACTGTTTGATTTATTTTGCTCTCAGTAATTTAGCCCCGCTCCTATTTACAAATACCTATCTCTCTATATATAATCACAGTTTGATTACCCACTCTCTGTTTCCCTCTTTTACACAGACAAGCCCACACACACACACACACACACACACACACACACACACACAAACAAACAAACACACAAACACAAACAAACACACACATACTTACACCGTAGACCTTGCTTATAAAAAAATCCCCACACTCTTTCCTTTTTCTGTGTACCCATCTCCCCCTCTCTCGCTTTGTCTCTATCTTTGTCTCTGTCTCTCTCTCTCTCTCTCTCTCTCTCTCACTCTCTCTCTCTCTCCCTCCCTCTCTCTCTCTCTCTCTCTCTCTCTCTCGCTCTCGCTCTCTCTTTTTCTATCTATCTCCCTCTCTCGCTCTCTCCGTCTCTCTCCTTTCCTCTCTCTTGGATAAGAACGTGTGCGCGTGCGCGCGCGCGCGTGTGTGTGTGTGTGTGCGTTCCTTAATTTACAAGACCCCACCAACAGATAACCTAGAAATGCCCTATAAACTTTATTTCCTTGATGAAGTTCCTCATTCGGAGAAGTACAAATCCTAGCGTCCAATCAATATCGACCAACCGCTCCATATACTTCACAAGTTATGGAGGAAAACACAACCTGTTAAGCATGTGTGTGCCAGATAAAGTCTATGGGATCTGTGTGAATTATTTGTGAAAAGGGTCACATGCGGCATTTAAAGATATAAAAGGTAAGTTATGAGGCCCTTACCATGTTTACTGATCGATATACAGGCAAAAATTGTCTTGGTTGTTCTTACGGTATGTTGTTTAAAGGAAATATACTGTACTGGGAAAAGCCTTCAAAAGGTGATTGTGAACAATCTTCTTGCCAATGGTCTTAAATTCATGTATTGTCCTTTTCAGAAAATAGCTGAAAGTTATTTGCCCTCAAATGATCCACATGTGGAGTAAATCACAAATTGTGGAAAATGTGGATCATTTTAAAATGGACAATACGTGAATTTAAGACCATTTTCAAGAAGATTGCTCACAATCACCTTTTCAAGTCTTCTTGTCTTCCCAGTACAGCAAATGCCTTAGTGTACTAAAACATGATGCTCTATGGACTGTGTGTGTTTCAAGTACTAATGAATTAACATGACTGTGGAGTCGACCTTTCACTCGTCATCCACGCATTCTTGATCCAGTAACATCCAGTCATCCAATAAAGTAGCGCTTTATCTTGCAGCCTGTACATAAAGACCACTTGCGCCTGCAAACCACATTCATTGTCTCCCGTCAGGTTTTTCGTTTAAATCAGGTTTTACTCTTTTGTGTTTCTTTAAATGAAGGAAAGGTCGTGATATTGTTTGGCGTGAAACGTGAATGAGAGAAGGCGTAGAATGAGAAAGTTTAGATTTTGCCAGAAACAAAAAAAAACACACTTGCAATTTAAGTTGGATACGTCGACCGACACGCTCGCCAAGTCGATGACACCCCGTTTTTAACTGCTTAAACCTCTCCGTACCAAGCTAGGAAAACCCAATGACTGATAAGACATTTCATGCACCTATGGTACCGAGGGGGTTGAGAACACAAATTTCATCGTTATGACACTGGACGAAACTATAGCACTGTAATGTAGATTTGCTACTTTTCATACATGTACTTGGTGCAAACAACTATCGAAACTTTTGGAAAATAATGTTTTAGTCCATTCAAGATGAAATAAACACATCACTAGGTCAAGGATGTCATTTTTTTAGAAGCAGGTTTTGTGACATTTCATTGACTACTATTTTGTAATAATCCTGTGAATATTTAATGAGATTTTCACTATTTGACACGTTTGGATATCAAAATGTGTGTGTATCAGATGGTTAATTTCAGATCACAGCTATGGCCATCGTGCATCACACATGTCAACCAACAACCTCTTTTCTGCCAGACCCATCATGCATTATTAATGATTGTGATGGTAGTTAAATATTAGATAAAATGTACCCTGACGGCAAAATATGGGCCCCATTTGGCCCATCTGGGACCCATGTATACATGTATTTTGCACCATACACCCCGTCTGGGGCCCATATGAGCCAAATGGGCCAAAGAAAATAAAAATGGAGGGATGATATTTCACATGACTAATCATACTTGGATAGGCTACATACGAACACATAATCCTTATCCTATCCTCATCCTATATTATCTTATCCTATCCTACCCTATCCTACTCAATCCTATCGTATTTCTCAGTACACTCACTTTCATACATATAGAACTACGAAAATTTACTTCAAAAAGATATTGGTTAGTACAATTAAAGATGAGAATTTTGTTGTGATTATTGTTGTCTGGACTCAATTAGGTGGCATTTCTTTTTTTTTATTAAAGTTATTGGAATGTATGCTTAAATATTCCTTCTATCTAGTTATATGCCGGTTATTCAAATGTACAAAAATATGACACAAGTCAATAGGCCTAATGCGTGCATGAATATTCATGAGCATCTCAGTTATCATGTGTGTTCAAGATGGAAAACCCATATGAGCGCCATATGGGTTTTATGTGGCTCAGTCGACCCATAAATAAGACCACATTGCTAATATGTGGTAGACACCATATAGGCCCATATGGGTTGAACATGGTACATATGGGCCCCAGTAGACCCACATGATTCCCATATGGGCCCCAGATTCTTTGCTATCTAGGTAACATATTCCAAGGATTATTACAAAAAAAAATGAATAAAACCTGCTTCGAATAAATTTGAAATCCTTTGACTTCATGATGTATCAATTTCAGCTTGATTGAGTTATAATCTAATAGTTTGCCGGTGCCGTTTACAATAATATCAATCTTATATCTGTTTGTTGACATTGTTTCCGCACTCTAGTGAAGCGATGAACCACCCTGACATTTGAATATCAATCTTTCGTAGTCCATCCTCAAAGATATATAAAACAAATATCGGTCAAACAAATCGATTCAAATTTGAGAAAACAAGTGAAACATAATTCATCGCAACATCACATTTTGTGTCTCCTTCCAACTGTTCACTTTCTAACAAAATGCACTATTTTCATTCCCCTATCTGATTTGACTCATACTTGCGCTAATCCTTTATTCTTCTCATATTTGAAAACAATTTTCTATTAGGATGAAGAATCCCTTTGAAGATTGTCCGTCCCTTTTGCACGCTTCAAATTTGAAATCGGGTATCACGATCGTAAATTGAAGAAAGTGTGATTCAAGACTATTTCTAAGAATATAGCATTTTGATGCTTTCTCATGTTTCTGTATACGTAAAAATTTCAGCCGTTAAATTCCAAACCGACCTTTTTTCGTACTACGAAAAAAGTATTAGTCTTTGTTGCAATATCTATGAGGTTATTATGTATGTGTGGAATCCTAATTTTATAAGTAATTACCAAACCTTGGAGATGATTCCTTCTATAGAACATTTTTTTTTTCATAATGCGTTTTATGATTTAATAAACAGATTAATCAATAAAGCAGATATTTCAACACAAACTGCTAGGAGCCTGAGGTAAAGACTATCATTCAGACGTTGTTTACGTGCATTATTTGAATTTTACACTACGTATCAGTTTCAAATTATGAATATACAGCTTGCTTACACTTCTCTCTATGTTTTGCCAATGTTTCGAAGGTTTTGTGGTTATCTGAAAAAGGGACGGGTTTTCTTTTTAAAGTGGCGCCATTATATTGGTGCGGTAGTATGTTTAGTAAAAGCGGTACATTGGTTCTGTGTAAAATGGGAGCGAGCCTTGGGATCCATTGCAATATTTTCATATGCTAAACTCTCTTTGCAAAAGAGGAAATTTGTTACATAATTCTGCCGTCTCTCTCTTGTTACAATACACTATTTGTATGTCAGTAATTATTGCATTTAGTGAATACATAATTGATATTTTTGTATTATAAAAACGTTCATTACAGCTATTATATCGTACTCTAGTGGCTATGGAAGCACTTCTTTTTTACCATTTCCATATCCAAAATATGGACAAAACATAATCATACACCTCCTACCAGGTACCCATTTATACTCCTGGGTGGAGAGCAGCAATGTGGATAAAGTATCTTGCTGAAGGACACAAGTGGCATGGGTGGGATTGAGCCTGGGACCTTGAGATCTTCAGTAACAGTACACAACCACCACACCACGACACCTCCACAACTCCGAATCCGAATCCGAATATATTTCACCAATAAATGTTAGATGAGCTTCCTTTGTTAAAATGGTGTACTTCCGTTTTTAATTTTGTTGCACAATGATGGTCACTAACCCTCCTCCCCATTTCAGATACATTGTAGATTTTTTTTGATGATCTCTCTCATTCTCTTCCTAGCGCTCATTTTCCAATACATCACCAATAACACAAAAACAACAACTGGATGTTCCGTATTATAATGTTATTTAGATATACAGCACAATTCCATAACGATCATACTAGTGATAACCCTGTCAACTACACAGTGCTTGTAAAATGTATCGATAAGTAGTAACAATTTATGTACAGTATATATCTATTTATTGGTATATATCCAAGGTAGCCCCTTAAGTGGTTAAACACTATTGTACGAGGGGGCCCTGCTTTGCCATTTCACACAAGATGACACGTATTCAAGTGTAATATACAGATTTGCGTAGACAGAAAAACAATACCAACAAATGCCGTGGCTGAATATGTGCTTAAAGGGGACGAACTGGTAAAGTCTATTGAACCCGTATCCTAAAGAGTGCCGTTCTGTCATGAACATTCAAGTTTGATATCAAGAAACCAGGGAGGGATCATCTCAAACTGATCAAATCGTTGAGATTAAACGAGCCCCGCAAACCGGTGATAGTCCGGCTTACATGCTTTTCCACATTTCTCATACCAACTTACAAAATAGAGTCTAGTTCTCTAAGACTAGTCACTGTATCATTCTCCTCTTTTCCTAGTCTGCGCGGGCTCTGGAGAAGAAACTAAGAATGATTAGACTACTGCAGCCAGACCCCTTTATCGAATAGTTTGGTTTAGAAATGCCCAACAGTCTGGAAGCCAGACTAACTGGTGATGATGACAGACCCGTTCTGCCATGATCAAGGCCGTAATCTTTGCCACTACTGACCTATACCCAGGGTTGCAAAGAATTCTCAGCCCAAGAAGCGGTAAGTAGCCGTCAAAAGTCGCCCAATTTAGCAAAAAGTAGCACAAACGGAAATATCGCAATTTCAAGCCTATATTTTTTTTATTTTTTAATGATCATTATTCTATTTTTTTTTGCGTGTGGGTGATATATGTAAGAAGTAGCCCAAAAGTAACGAAGTAGCTAAGGCTTTGCAAGTCGCTGCACGGAAGTCAAAAGTAGCCCAATCGGGCGCCAAAATTGCGGCTTTACAAACACTGTCTATACTGCCAATGTCATGGTAAATTGCACAAAAGAACACTTAGAGTCAAAGTGGGAAAGAATGGAGGGTAGGCCGACAAGGCCCAATCAGTTACAAATCAACCAGTTACTGCTTTACATGTAAGCCCTGCACATACCAACGAGACATACTCACAAAATCGTGGAACAAAATGATATACATAAAATCGTAACTCAACGAAAAGCTACCATACAAAACACAAAAACATCTTGGAACATCATGAGTAATATAAAAACAGTACTGAAATGCAGTTCATGAACTGCTGTGTAAACATGATATACGCACACACCCTCCTTCCCACCCCCAATTCAGCCCTCAACCAAGTCCTGTCATCATTAACGTCACTATGGCATAGTGTTCGTTGGAATTTGTAGAGTCTATATCGCAACGAGCATGTGTGTACGTATGTACACGTACGTACAAGCAGTGCAAACCTTCCATTTCCCCACACAGTATTCCACCAAAACAAGTGTGCAATTCTCTATCATCTCGTACCAAAATTGACCTAGAATTTCACTTTCCTATATTTTATATGAATTATGAAAGGTATTCTCGGAGGATCTATTTTCTCACCGATACCGCACAGGGAAACGAATTAGCGTCACTATGGCATAGTGTTCGAGGGCATTTGTAGAGTCTATATCGCAACGTGCACAAAGTCAATTTTCTTCCGGGTTTCGGAGCGTCGCCTGAATATGAAACCAAAAAGTACGATCATGTAGCCGCACCGAACCGAACGCTTTTGTACGTTAAATTGTCATTTATTGTATAGATTGTCGGGATCAGATGTGGAATATAAAGCAAATTATCAACTTTTGGTTTCAGGCAATGAGACGAACTATCACTTCCTCGGCGATCTGAATGTATACACTATCTTTCCTCAGCTACGATTCGGAAAGATAGCTACATCCAGATCGCCTTGGAAGTGAAAGTTCTTCCCATCACCTTCACCGACGTTGATTATTTGCTTACTATCAACAACATCAGGTAAGGCCTAGGGTACTTGATGGCAAAATTAACTTTGACAACTACAACTGTTACTACTACTGCAATTACTTTCTACTTTTCGATTACTCGTTTGCCCAAATCCTTCGTGTTCAATCCCATCTGTTTTCCGACTCTGTCGCGTTTTGTCACGTTTATCTTGAATACATTGTTTGATTTAATACGATGACGCATGGGTATTCACTTCGGAGCCGCAAATGGCAATGCATCCAGCATCAGAATTTTTAACTGGACAGATATATGTTCATGTAAGGAAACATCTTGGAACGAACAACTTTCTCTACATGCAGCCTTGCTTGTTCTCAGTCAACATCTTCCCATGACTACAGCTCCTGTTTGATGATCCCAATTTGTTGCCTAGAGAGAGGAATAGGGAAAGATAATGAAACATCAAACTTATTATCCATTAACAAACTCAGAATAGAGAAAAGCAGTAAAACTAGACAGCGAACCAATCAGTGAACGAACCAACCAATTGTGTGATCAACCAGCCATCTAATAACTAACCAATCAAACAAACAATCAATCGATCCACCAATCAATCAATTAACCATCCAAACGATTCATTGGCATCTGTCTGTCTCGAGAGACAATAGAGTTTGCGCTGGTACTTTATTTTAGTTCTAGTTCATAAAGTGCAGCTCCTGCGATGACTATATAGACCAATCCTTGAGAGGCAGGTCTTGTTGCAGTTGCTGCATACAAATGTCACTTGTGGCTGAGCTGTTGGAGCCAAGGCTAACTGTCGTCTTAGTTGTCTTTTCTCTTCCCATTGTTCTACTCTCCTCTGTTCGCTCCTTCGGATGCCCGTCTTCACAGCATGTCTCCATTTGGGGCGATCTGCAGCTAGGGCTTCCCAGTTTGAAGTGTTGATTTCACTGGCCTTCATATCCCTCTTGCACACATCCTTGAAGCGGAGGACAGGTCTACCAACAGCCCTGGTCCCGGTCGCTAGCTCTCCGTACAACATATCTTTTGGAATACGGCCGTTGTCCATTCTAGTGACATGCCCAAGCCATCTCAGTCGTCGTTGTGTTAGATGAGCATAAATGGTTGTCATTCCTCCCTTCTTGAGGACATCCTTGTTTGGGATGTGGTCCTGCCATTTGATGTTCAGGATTCGTCTCAGACAGCGGAGATGGAAGACGTTCAGACGACGCTCCTGGCGTGCATACAAGGTCCATGACTCACTACCATACAGGAGAGTACTGAGCACACAGGCCTGATAGATCTTCATTTTTGTGTTGATGGTTAGTGAAGTGTTCTTCCAGGCCCGCTTTGAGAGTCTAGACATCATAGTTGCTGCTTTGCCAATGCGTACGTTGAGATCGGGATCAAGGGAGAGTTTGCTGGAGATCATGGAGCCGAGGTAGGTGAAGTTTTCAACCACTTGAAGGGTGTAGTTTCCAATGGATATATCAGGAGCACTGCGTACATCCTGGCCCATGATGTTTGTTTTCTTGAGGCTGATGGTGAGGCCAAAGTCCTCACAAGCTTCAGAAAAGCAGTCAATCAGTCTTTGAAGGCCTTCCTCGGATTGGGATGACAGCGCAGCATCTTCAGCGAACAGCATGTCTCTAATCAGGATTTTCCTCACTTTCGTCTTAGCCCGAAGTCGTGCAGTCGCTTCTTGTGTGTAGGTACACACCGTCCTCAGATGATCTGAAGGCGTGTGAAAGCAGCACGGAAAAGAAGATTCCAAAGAGCGTAGGGGCAAGCACACATCCCTGCTTCACTCCATTCTTGATTGGGAATGGCGCAGATGTAGAGCCGTCATACTGGATGGTGCCCTGCATATCATCATGGAATGATACAATCAGCTGAAGCAGTGTGGGAGGGCATCCTATCTTCTGTAACAAATTGAAGAGAACCTTTCTGCTGACTAGGTCAAAGGCCTTGGTAAGGTCAATGAACGCAATGTACAATGGCTGTCTCTGCTCGCGGCTTTTCTCCTGCAGTTGGCGAATTTAGAATATCATGTCAATGGTTGATCTTCCAGCCCGAAATCCACACTGTGATTCTGGGTACACACGGGCTGCAAGTAAATGCAGTCTGTTCAGGATCACTCGGGCGAATGTCTTTCCAACAGTGCTTAGGAGGGAGATTCCGCGATAGTTGTTACAGTCACTGCGATCCCCTTTGTTCTTGTACAAAGTGATGATATTGGCATCGCGCATATCATGCGGAATTGTTCCCTCTTTCCAGCATTGACAGAGAAGGTCATGGAGATGGCGAAAAAGATCAGTGTCCTTTCCAGCTTTGATTAGGTCTGGGGGTATACCGTCTTTTCCTGGAGCCTTGCCGGAAGTCAGGGAGTTCACAGCTTTTGTAAGCTCTTCTAAGGAGGGTACAGTATCGAGATCTTCCATGACAGGTAAGCTTTCAATGCTCTCAATTGTAGCTTCGTTGACCATCACCTCACGCGAGTAAAGCTCTTCATAATGCTCAACCCATCTCTCCATTTGAAGCTTCTTGTCTGTAATGATCTCCCCAGTAGTTGATTTGAGTTGTGATGTCTTTTTGATGGTTGGCCCAAAGATTTTCTTTATGCCTGCGTACATCCCGCGGGTGTTGCCATTATCTGCAGCAAGCTGGATGCTCTGACATAGGCCTAACCAGTAGTCATTGGCACATCGTCTAGCAACCCGTTTGGCATCCGTCCTCTCCTTCCTGAGGGCTGTGAGCGTCTTCACAGATAGTTTACTCTTATAGTTAGTGAGTGCTGCTCGTTTTGCTTCAATGACAGGCTCCAACTCTGTGATTCCAGCTACGAACCAGACTGGGTTCTGCTTTTCCCTCTTGCCGAATACTTCCATGGCTGAGTGATGGATTGCATCACGAATGTGCTTCCATCTTCAGCAGTAGTAGAAGGACAGTCCTGGAGGGCCTGTTCGATGGAGTCAGCGAAGAGATCGTGCAGGTCACGACTAGATATGTTTGCAGTGTTAATGCGTGGGCGAGCTTTCTGCTTTGAGCGATGTATGCGCTTGGGCTGAAGACGCACCCTGCTGGCAACCAAAGAATGGTCTGTATCACAATCCGCACTGTGGTAACTTCGGGTAATTTGGACGCTGTTCAAAGATGAGTTTCGTGTGATGACAAGGTCGAGCTGGTGCCAGTGATGAGATCTGGGATGTCCCCAGGATACCTTGTGGCATGGTGGAAAAGAACGTGTTAGTGATACAGAGGTTGTGGTAAGAACAGACTTCCAACAACCTTTGACCGTTCTCATTCAATTTGCCAATGCCGAAGTGTCCAATGCACTTGGGCCAGGAGTCATGATCCGCTCCCACCCGTGCATTGAAGTATCCTAGTAGGAATAGGTGCTCGTTGACAGGGATGTTAGTAATGGCAGAGTCCAGATGCTCATAGAACTGGTCCTTTGTCTCTGCAGAGCTGCAAAGCGTTGGGGCATAACAACTTAGGATGTTCACTAGACCGGAGGCAGTTGATAGGCACAGTGAAAGGATGCGTTCCGTGCCTCTATTTGGTGGTACAATTGAGGAGAGTAAGGAGTTCCTCACTGCGAATCCAACGCCATGCTGTCGCCGTTCTTGTGGCTCTCTCCCCTGCCAAAATATGGTGTAGTCCTCCTCTCTGATACTCCCCTCTGAGGAGAGTCTTGTCTCTTGTAGTGCCGCAATGTCAATGTTGAGCCTCTTTAGCTCACGGTCGATGATCGCCGTCTTGCGGGTGTCATCGACCTCTTGAAGATTGTCTGAGATGCCAGGACACATAGTCCTGACGTTCCAGCTTGGCAAACGCAAGGCTGGGGTTTTCTTTGTGCTTTGTTTCTTGCTTGGTGCAGTAGTTTCAGTCCGCTTGTTGAGTCAATTCTCTAAGCTCCAAGCACCCGATGGAGCAGGCGGCCTGTGGCGGGTCAGCACCTAACTAACTGGGGGCTGCCCAGCTTGGGGTGGGCGGTAGCTGACCAGTGGAACACGATGATCCCTCCCACCGACGGAGGCAACCCGTAGCGCCTGAATCCTACGCCAATCGGAAAAGGCTTATAACTCGTGACTGCTGCCTCCCGTGTTGTTTCTGCCACTTTGGACAGTGGCACTGAAGTGTCCTCTCCAGAGCGCAAGCCTGGGCTATTTCTATGGAGATCCTGGGTAGCCCAATCGTCAGAATCCCCCTCTCGGCCTTACTGATGTAGTCCAAAGGAGAGCAGAACAATACATTTGGCACCAGTTTGGCTGCAGGAGCTGCCGGAAGAGTGTCGAGACGAACACCAGACCGCCTGCGGGGCTCCACTCCGGTTTTCAATGAGGTTACCTCCCTAGCTATTTTCCCATAGCTGGATGTCCGTCACCCTGGACAGGGGCCCATACCGAGTACTGTCAGCCGGAGCCAGCTGAGCCCGGGACTCGTGTCAGGCAGGGTCGTCACGCCCTGAAGCAGTGAACTAAGTCACCACCCACTACCCAAATCCAAACGATTAACAAGACATCAAATCAACCAACCAACAAATCAACCAATCTAAATATCAACCAAACATCCAATCTAAATTACATATTTCAAAAATCCTTTTTAAGTAACTAAAGCAATCAATCAATCATCCATCCAAATGACAGGCTGGCTGACCAACCCAAAACATACTACCCA
The DNA here is from genome assembly GCA_963669155.1 of Arbacia lixula. Classification (NCBI taxonomy): domain Eukaryota; kingdom Metazoa; phylum Echinodermata; class Echinoidea; order Arbacioida; family Arbaciidae; genus Arbacia; species Arbacia lixula. The sequence continues at coordinate 39,261 of CAVLGW020000058.1, forward strand.
ATCAACTGGTAACAAACACAACAGGTAAACCAATGAAATACTTGTAGTCCTACACCCTACACCGTGTGGAGTAGATCCAACATATTTCAAGATATTGCGTAGACTCTCTCATTACCATTGACATTCAAATGCATAGTAAGCCAATGAGATTTTCAATGCCTGATAATGGTTGAATCAGAGACTAAAATCAACACCCACCTGTATTCCTGTAGTTTGTGTTTAAACTGACGCAGGCAGCTTATTTTGGTTCGATGAGCCTTCAGTTCATTGTTGACGCGCAGCTCAAGGGCGCGCTCCACATGAATCTTGTAGTATGCGTCGGTGTTGTCACAGAATCTGCAATCCCGAACAAAACAACAGCTCTTTCATTCATTCGTTCAAAGGATAATACAGTTATTATGACTTTCAAAAGTCTTAATACATGTATGTATTGTAACGTCACTTGCGAGTTGCTCTCCCATATGTTGTCTGCTGCATGATTCCATAAATTGCTTTTTTTTTCTGGTTCTGGTGAAGAAATACCCTTTTTGCAGAGTGTGAAAACATGCGTCTAAAAATACATTAAACGCACAGATAAAGTGATACATATCCCTTGGAAAATATGTAATATTTCAAAATGAATAATACACAAGTTATAACAGAATAGCTCGCAATGTCACAAAATTAAGAATTTGAATACTCATAACTTTATTATCCTTTGACTGATTTTTGTCGAAACGTTCACTAATTCACCTTTTTAGGTGGTCTGTCGCCAACGACAGATCACCTTTAAATTTCGTTAGAATTTTCTTTATCTTCTTGTTCTTCTTCTTTATTTTTATTCTTTCACCCCCACTTTTTTGTGCCGCGCATAACTCATAATTGCCTACATCATTTTTATTGAAACTTTTATTACTTCTTGGTATTAATGTAATCTTTTATGAATAAGCTTTTCAAGGTCATCACATGATCATGACGTCATCAACGAGCAATTTATTGAAAAACTATTACTTCATCCTACTCCAGAATGGATAATTGGATCAAAATGAAATTTGACATGAATAGATTTAACAAGAAGGCAATTGATTTCATTACAAAAAAACGCGCGCGTACGCGTACGTTAATGCATTTACAAGCGTGCAAAATTTAAAAATGCTCCAAATCAGCTAAAACTTTTTTTGCATATGTTCAAGGCCATTTCGAGCATTTCAAAAATTTCCGCGCGTGCGCGCGCGTTCGCGTGGAAATTTTTGAGATTTTTGTTCTAGGCCATTTCGAGCATTTCAAAAATTTCCGCGCGTGCGCGCGCGTTCGCGCGTTTTTCCATGCGTAACGCAAACGCAGGGTCAAAATTCCGTTTTTCTACTGGTTTCATGTTTCTGACACTCCATAGATCACATCCTGCAATTTTGAGCTATTTCCATGCAAGAACAAGGTCATGCGGGTGCGTCAAAGTTGAAAGTCTGCGCGTGCGTCAATACGTTTTTGTGTGCAAATATTGTAAAAAACATGACTACCTTCAATCGGCCATAGCTCTTCAGAATGGCTGGTGACCCCCAATTTTTTTCAATATTCTGAAAGAGTGGGAAATGTAGATGTGATTTCATGTCCAATCTAGCCCTTAAATTTAGTTTAACGTCATTGTATTGCCATAAGAATCGAAAAGATGATTTTGCATGTATGACGTCATACTTTTTTACCCGCTTTTGTGTATCTCAGTAATCCATGGTCAATTTTCTCCCAAATTTCAGTATGTTGTAGCTGAGACCTCGCTCCATAGTAGAAGTTGCCTTCATTTTTCATTTTGATGACGTCTTCACGGTGTAAATTTCATTATACGCATGAATGTCAAAATCGCACTTCCGTGTTATGTCAATGGAAGTGGTATTTATGAAATGACATGACGAGCTTCTAGGGGCTGTATCTCACTAATATGTCAAGCTTTCACTCTGAAATTTCAGTATGTTGCAGCTGAGTCTACTAGCTTTCGGGATCGTTTTTTAATCAGATGTCGGGATCATGCCGAAATTTCCATTGAAACTTGAAATTGTGGTATCAAAATCGAAACGAGATAAACACGTAAGCTTTCGTAGAATAACGCCATCTACAGTTTAAAGCATTCTATTCTATTCTATTCTATTTAGCCTATTTCTCTCCACTGCTGAAGGAAGACCTCCTCATCATTTTTCCATCTCGTTCTATCTTGTGCCGTTCGTTTCCATGTCACACTACCATATTCTCTAATATCGGTAATCCACATCCTACTTTGTCTGCCTCTTCTTCTGGTGTTAGCTCTGGGGGTCCAGATGGTTAATTTATATGTCCATCTGTCATCTTTCCTCCTGACCAGATGACCAGCCCACCTCCATTTCTTTGATTTAATTTCCTGTACTATGTCCCGTACTTCAGTTTTCTTTCTCAAATCCTGGTTTCTAACTTTGTCCCTCTTTGAAACACCAATCATAATTCTTTCCATAGCCCTTTCGGTTACTCTAAGTTTTCTCTCCAGTCTCTTAGTTGTGGTCCATGTTTCTGCTCCGTAAGAGAGCACAGGTATGATACATTGGTTGAAGATCTGTTTCTTGAGAGAAAGAGGGAGCTTCTCATCCATCACGAAATGTGAAGTTGAGCTTGCCAAATTTTGCCCATGCCAACTGGATCCTTCTATTCACTTCCCCTGCATTTTCGTTTTCTATGGAGATCTTTTTGCCCAAGTATATGTAGTTGTCTACCTTTTCTACGGTCCTCTCCTGAACTGTGATTTTGTGTTCTTTGAATCTACTGCTCATCATTACCTTTGTCTTTGTGATATTCATTTTCAGTCCAGCTTTTCTACTTTCTTCACTTAGTTCTCGGACCATTTTCTCCAGTTCCTGAGGGGTATGGCTTAGAAGTAAAATGTCATCTGCAAATCTGAGATGTGTCAGGTGTTCGCCATCCACCACTATTCCCAATGATAACCAAAGCATTATAGTTATAATAAAAACGCTGACAGAATCTATAATGAAAATTTCACAGTATCTTTGTTCCATAGACTTGTACAAAATGATTTGATTTTAACGTGAACAGTCAGTCGTGACGTCATCTAGGTGGCATTTTGTGTTTTTGCCATGAAAAGATGTTATGAACGATGGTGCAAATCATTTTCATGGAGTGGGTAGGGTCATTACTTCATTCCTTTTGCAAAGTGGTTTTTGCCTCCTCCTATTCTTTACTTTACTTTGTCCTTCTCTTTAATAGTCTCCTCACCATTTTTTTTTTCTGACGAACTTTTTTTTATAAGTATTATTAACATGTTGTTAGCACATTAAACGTGACCATTTCAGACAAATCTCTGACATGTTAGTATGTTGCAGGTGCGCTTTGACCTTTCTTCATCGTTGCCCCTGAATTTTAATGACTAGATAATATCACCGTACATCTGTCAGAACTTAGCATGAATTTGCATTGACAGACCACCTCATACTTGTACACAAGTATTTCTCGTTTATGTTTCTCCTTTTACAAAACAAAAAGAGAACTATTTATAAATAAAGTTTAGACATACTCCCAGTAGTAAGGATAGCGTGCTCCATCTTGTAAATGAATGACAAACAAGTCAGAAAAATCTTGGAACCAGACGGGATTTCAACTTGCACTCTACTGCTTACCGGGCAGCGACTTAAGCACGCAAGCTATTTCTAGTTCACGGATCAAGACACGACAACATGGAAACAAATACCGAAGAGTCTCATATAATCTGACTCATTGATATTCATGAGTAGTCCGCCGTAAAAAAGGACCATTCGGCTAGATTTTTAGTAAAAGGGCTTTCTGTGGTAATTTCAATTTACAAAGAAAAAAAAATCTTCACGGTGTATAGGCTTTCCCTTTAATATGTGTGTGTATTCAACATTTTGAACACGATGCTTTCTAGCCTATCTGATATGCGCCGGGCTATAGTGGGCAAGTTACTGGTTGCGCGAATGGGGACTGGTGGGCGAGGCGCAGCCCTCGCATGACTCATGACGGGAGAGGGCGGGCTTCGCCCTTCGCCCTCGCCCGTCAGTAGTTGGCCCATTAGCCCGACGCCTATCGGATAGGCTAGATGCTTTCTCAAATTAAGATTTGACATTTGCACAAAGTATGCAACATAATAATGAGCAATCTTGCAACAGCTATACTCACGCGGCGATGGGCTGTATGCATGCATTCTTGACACTCACGCAGCATTGAACTTTTGCACGCATTCTTGATATACTCACGCGGCGATGAACTGCTTGCATTCTTGATATACTCAGGCGGCGATGGACTTGCATGCATTCTTGATATACTCACGTAGCGATGGACTTGCATGCATTCTTGATATACTCACGCGGCGATGGACTGCTTGCATGAGTTCTTGATCATCTCAAGATCGCGGCGATTCATCTTGCTCCCAACCCGATCAAGGACATGTGTTTCGACCGACGATTTGACCCATCGGCGGATCTGCAGCATCACCACGCCGACTGCTGCAGCCGCCCGCCGAGAGACGGCGGTCCTCGTGTCGTCTCCTTCGACTGCATAAAGTACGGAGGGCGAAATATTATTGTTATCTTGATCATTTTAACCACTTGTTAAGATAACAATCGTATTTACCAATTAAACAGTGGTTAATTCCATTTTTTCTCCACATCAGTTGACTGTTTACAATATAGGGGCATCCTTATTAGCCCAATGTGGCGATATAGCTAGCTATTTCGTGAATGGGATAAGCTAGCCAGATCACGTTATAGCTATAATACTCTTTTCTTCTTTACTAGCCACATCAGGCGTAATAGATAGCTATTTCACCCATACATAAACACGCATACACTCTCTCCTCTCTTTCCACTCCCCGATTGTTTTCCTTTTCCCCTCTTTCTCTCCTGTTCTTTCATTTCCTCTTCTTATCATATTTACACCACCACTTTGTCTCATTATACAACCCTGCTCGCAAATATTTTAAATAAGTAAAGTGATAGAGTCTGTCTGTACAAAACATCCACCTACTGTCGGAGAAGTGTCGCCTGGTGGCAGCAGATATTGCGACCAGCCCCCTATCGGTGGACTGCTTAACGATCATGGAGACGGCTTGATCTACTAGCACGATAGATGGTCGAGTTAGCTTGGACATGATGTTCTCAATCAAGGCGTGGTAGAAGTTCGGCGGATGCTCGTAGGGAAACTCCCGGAATAGCTCCTGGTACTTTCCTACCAATTAATGACACAGCGTTGTGGTAAAACATGTGACTTAATGTAGGGTAGCCCCGTTAGAAAAGTATACCCAAACAAGAACATGTATGAAATCTCAGTCACAAAAGTATCCTGGTTTACGTCTCAATACAACACAACACTGCGAAGCGCAGAGTCGTGATGTGCGCGTGCGGTCTATGGTTCCTAGTCTACGGCCCGTCCAAAACGCACTCGAAATCTAGCGATCAATATAATTCCGCTAACTGTCATTTTCCAATTCTAGCATTGTGAGGAAAGTTCTTCCTGAGTGTTTTCTTCGATTGTTTGTGGTATTTGCATAATAGCTTTTTGACCTGCAAAAGGATTGCCCTATCTTTACAAGAAATGGGATATTAGTAATACAACATGTTATGAGGGCGAGTGAGGCATTAGAAAGAGATATTTCAAAAGAAGCGATAAAGGATGGATCAAGTATGTTATAAATTTGTATAAGTTATACATGTAGCCATTAAATCAGATGCACTTTATGAGCTTAAAAATTCCTATCAACCTTGCGCAATGTGTACTGCCTGTAAGATTCTGGAATTTGGGAGAGCTATCTGGGCCAGGTGCTATTTACATGAAAGAATGTTACACCTAGCTGGGGCTCATTAGCATAATAAAGGAGGCACTGGCTGGAGTGTGCCTGTGGAGTTTAGTGACCTTTTGGGCCAGTGATGACTCATCAATGAACATTCCAAAACAGTAGAATCTGGAACATTCTAGACAGTAAAATATTCAGTAGAATCTGGGTTAGGTCATTGTGTTTATTGCTTGTCATGTTTACAAGCATGGATAGAACTTTGTAGATGCACAGATGATAGAACCTTCTAGAACGTACGATTGTACTATATGTATGAGTTGTTTTGGACATGAGTTTAGAGTTTTGTCATCTTGCTCCAGTCACCTGTGGTAATAGTAACCTGCCATTAAGAGTTTGCTGTGACCTTGGTTCGATACACACCCGTGGATTTATATGAGGATTTTCTCTACGTGGATAATTAACTGCCTGTTAAATAGTGCTTATAAGATCCTGTCTGTGAAAGCCTTACACTCTATGGATTAATATTTGACCGTCTTGGATCATGTATTTGATACCTGCTCTTCAGCGTACAACATTGGGATCAACATTGCGATCATAATTTGGGAATACTGGATCGGATTATCAACTGAACCATCAGCGGGAGCCGTGGATTCATTTGACTTTAGTATCTTCCAGCATTGTAAGCTAACCTGTACACGTACACTGTAGAGTAGTTGATATACATTATGTAACTGGTATGTATTGACATGTAAAGTTTGTGAATGTTTGTCTAGATTTTAAAGGGGAAATACCCCACATAATAAAGAACACATTCAATTAAATGTAAGTATCATTTTGTATGATCATTCCCTGTTGTGAACTGATCGTAACAAGTACACTGTACTAGTATAAATAGTTAAAAGACAACCAAAAAGAATAAAGATTGTAAGCTGTGCATTTGTACAAACCATGGACTTTCATTGAATATTCTTCGCACGATTCCTTAACTGCTCGTCTTTGACCTCGGACAACCTGGAAGAACCAGTCGTGGATGGCTCTCTGTGTGAATAAGACAGGAAGGCAGGATTTTCATATTTTATATGCCAAATTCATATTTTATATGCTAGATTCGACAGAGCAGTTATCTGTCTGTCACAACAGCACTGGAAGAAATGAGATAGACATGATATAAAAACGATTTACATAATCTACTTTCCAAATGACACTCTTTGTGATCCTCAAATCTTTGTTCTTTTTTCTCCTCTCGTTTTCCCAACAACATGTATTCTTCATTTAGTGTTTATCCCTTCTATCTATCCAAATGAGTACACTGTAATTTGTAGTTTATTTAGGAATCTCGTTCAACAAGTCTAGCTTCATTGAGGTTCCCGTGTTTCCCTCGACATTTAAATGTGACCATTCGCAATGATTATTGTACTGTTAACGTTACAAATATTTTCTATATAAGACCTGAAACGCAATTGGTTTAGTTCAATTCTATTTATTTGCTCTATCATTAATGTCATATTGTATTCTTGTATTTATGTATTATTCGTATATCGAGTTGGGTAAAAAAAAAAATCAATTCAAGTGGGGATGACAATTAAAAATAGAAGGCGTAAGGGAACAAGAAGTGGAAGAAAAAGAAGAAGAACAATATTTGATGAACAGACTGAGGACGAGAAAGGGAATAAGAATGGCAGAAGAGAAACAAAGAAAAGAAACATTAAGAATAGAACGACCAAGAAAAAGACCACAAATGTTTTAGAATGTGGAGGAAAGTCAAATAAGGAAAGGAAAAGGGAGCAAGAAAAGGCAAATATGATGAGAGCGGAACACCTAAAGCAGTTGGAAGATGGAGCAGAACAAGATGGCACTTCATGAAGAAGATGAAGAGCGATGAAGGTTGAAAACAGATAACAGAGAAGGAGAAAGGCAGGACTCTTACCACACCAAATTCATGTTCACTCTTCTCAAACTCATCGAGGCTTGTGCGCCTGCAACGGTCCTCAATTCCTTGTTTGATTGCATTCATGAACATTTCCAGCTAGGCAGGAAAAAAAAACACAATGGCAATAGAACTGTTATGATTTCAGGTCAACTTCCAGTTATTTCAACTCAGGGTTGCCACATCAGAACACTTAAGCCAGTGATCACCCGGACAAGACATCTTTCTGCCGAAAGTTGATGATAAAGGTAAGATATTTGGACAATGAGTTGATCCAAAAATTGTGTCACCTTGAACATGATGAATGTCAAATCGTGTAATGTGTACAGCTAAACTATTCAGCTATGATATTCAGGGCATCGGCGGCGACAAACGTAGCCAACACATGAAACATTAATTGATTTAGGTTTGATTGTCACTTGATTGTGACAATTCCAGCTGCCAATCCAGAAGGTCTTTCTGCCAGAAGCACTATGAATTGGTAAAGACGCTTTGAAGACTGACGGCAGTTGCCAGTGAAAGGGTTGCGGTCTTGATTAATTGCAATATACACAAAATCATTTTGATCCTAAATTGTCACCAACGGAAGATTATACATTACAAATACACCCAAGCTCGTCTTTACGTTTTACGGGTTTGTTCCTGAAAACTAACCCCGATCCCTAAGAGCCGCGGCCGTGTTCCACTGCCCCCCCCCCCCTCCTCTTTTGAATGTGGGAGGTGCAAGTGGGCTTACGTCTTTGTATCCCATGTCTATGGCGCTGTCTCTCAGCTGCATACTGTGTGCGACGAACTCACTTTGTTGGAGGGCTATCTTATCTAACACCTGAACAAGCCTCTGACATTCACGCTCTGTCTCGCCCCTACAAGAACCAGGACAGAAGGTAGCAAAAGGACAAAGGAAATACCAAGGAAGAACCACGAAAGTACCAAGGAAGGTACCAAGAAAGATGAAAGGAAGAACAAAGGAGGAACAAAGGAAGAACAAAGGAAGAATCAAGGAAGAACCAAGGAAGTATCAAGGAAGCACCAAGAAAGTATGAAGAAAGAACCAAGGAAGAACCAAAAAGGAGCAAAACAAAGAAACAAATAATTGCAATCATGATAATACTGAAATGAAAAAGGTGAAATGAAATGAATAAGTCCAAGAAAAACAGTTATAAGAATGATAAAACATGATTAAAGTAACGAGAGCAATAATATTGCCGATAACCACAATGATAATATAACTATAAAATATAACAACATTGATGATTATGATGTTCATAGTAATAATATTGTTAAAGAAAATAACAATAAATCATAAGGATAATACTAATGATTGCAATAATGTTTCTTTTTCAAATCAACATTTTATCTGCTGCGTTTATTATTCCTAAATAGCTCTTCAAGATATTCTCAGAAGACTAAGGGACAAATAAACAAGAAATAAACACTACAAAATCAGTTTGCTGTAAGGGGCAGCTTTGAAGAAAGATATAACCCGAATGATAAAAAAAAAATAGGCACATGAGATGATATCTTAGGTTCAAAATACAATCGTGCACAAACATATCACTTGTATCTATGGCAAAGATGGCATTGAAAAAAACATTCAGGCGTGATTATTTCGTATCTTTATCCTATGTATTACTTAGGTTCATTTCTGATTAACTAGCTAACATTTCTACCCGTCATATTCATACACATTTATCATGTTTATGTTGTAGATCAAACGTATTTCTAAACGTTTTAACACAAAGAAAATAATGGCTCAAATCAAGTCAATAGTCAAATTTGATTGGTTGCCATGTATAAAAAGTATAAATAAATAAGAAATTGTACGTACTCGTTATCCCTAATCCATGACGTCGGGGTATTTAGAGCAGATTCAACCGTCGTCAAGATCTGGAGTGACAACTGTCGGCTCTCCTCTAGCTTGTTTTTCTTGGCATTGTGCGACGCCCTCACCTACAGAGGTAATCCGTGTCGATGTCATTGGGGCACACAATACTATACATGAATATCTTAGATTTTTGAACAACAACCAAAAAATCAGAAATCGTTCATGTACATGACTGAATTAAAATTGATCACATAAAAAACTTATTTAATACAAGTAGACAACACAAGGAAAAAAGTGAAATTTTGAGAAAGATCAAACTCATCATAAGAAATTTATAAATATTTGAAAATTATAATCACTCGAACTGATTCTCAATCATAAACCTTCGTGAACAACTTCGTCGTTCCACAGTCAATTGTAATGGCATATTGTACGAATGTCTCATTGTTTGGGCATCAATCACAATCAAGAGGATACCGGGAGCATCACGAATTATATTAAATTGGGTTGAAGTAGATTGGATTGGATTTAGTATAATTAATTGGATTGAGCTACATTGGATTGGATTGATTGAGTTTTATTAGATTTAATTTCATTCGATTTGATCGATTTGGATTGCATTGAATTGGATTGAGTTAGATTGAGTTGATCTCGTCTGCATTTCATTGAATCTAATTTGATTAATTAATCAGGATAGAATTTAGTATCAATTTTGAAATCCTAAGATTTGAATGGATAAAGGATGATACGGTCTAATTGGATTGAATTCAATTGAATTGAAGTTGATTGTTTTTGATTGAATCGATTTGAAGAGAGGTGACTTACATAGAAATTGTATGTCTACAACGAGAACCTACCTCAATCATTGTCAAGAAGTCATGGAAAGATTGCAGCCGCTCCATTTGCTCCGTGGCGCTTTTCACTGGAGCAAACAAAGAAAGGTGTTTGCCAAATTATTCCTCCATGATGCCATGGTAACGGTGAATGTTTCCATTCTAGTAGACTCAATATTCCTTACTAGGCTTCGTTTAACCGTATGACGGAAAATGACAATATCCTATTTGCCTGCCACCTTAGGTGCAGTTAAACCTGAAAGCTTTTTAGGGAGAAATACAAGAAAAGGGTTGTATATAAGCAGGTGTTTTCTGTGTACAGGTTAATTCGATATAGGTTTCGATGAAGTACAACTTATCCCCCAAAAAATTAGAACGGCCCTTTCCGCAACGATAACTTTAAAGATATCAAATTAGTCAAAATGACATTTCAGTGGATGAAACTATAACTTATTACCTTCATCTTGCAAAAAATCCTATTCGATTTGCTTCGGTGGTCATGGAGAATGTCGATCTTTTGTCAGCCAGTCGGCAGGCCCCCAAAAATACGCTTATTTCATTTTCAGCTCGGTAGTCGTGACCTTGACTTGACCTTTCAAACTGCGGAAAAGGTCTCCTTTTCAAACTGCGATATCTCCATGAATAAATCATATTTTCGTACGCTTTCTTTTGCAACTGTATGTTGGAGGTCGACATTTACCAAGTGTGAAAAAATATTTAATCAAAACAGGCATAAAATATTGCAAATTCGAGATAAATATGTGGTTCTAATCAAAAAAGAAAAAGAAAAATGACAATCAACTCTATATCTCAATGTCAATCGCTTTTGAGCCCCCAACACTTATAGGACATCTGAAGCGTAATCTATTGCACTTTTTAAAAATACCAGTATTTTTCAACCTCTCCTTGTAGAAGGGTCAGAATCCAGCAAACTATCAACCATGTTCAAATCCAAAATGCGTGAAACATAACGAAGTTGTGAACGATCCTAACCAGCTAATCATAGTTGGCGATAATAGCGTCATGCCACCGGCGATTCAAAAGTCGCGGACTATGATTGGCTGGTTAGGATCGTTCACAACTTCGTCATGTCTCAGGCATTTTGGATTTGAACATGGTTATTTGCATTTTTCTTATTAGAACCACATATCTATCTCGAATTTGTAATATTTTTCTGTCCGTTTTAACTGAATATTTTTTGACAATTAGTAAATTTCGATCTCCAGCATACAGTTGCAAAAGAAAGTGTACAAAAATATGGTTTATTCATAGAGATATCGCAGTTTGAAAAGGAGACATTTTTCGCGGTTTGAGAGGTCAACTGAAGGTCACGACTACCGAGCTGAAAATAAAATCGCGTGTTTTCTGCTGCCTGCGGACTAGCCGTACTGCGAATATCGGTTGCGAAGTCCGTATGTCTTCTGAAAGTCGCGTCACTTTGAAGACGAATAGCACAATTTTTTATTTTGAGTCCAAACAAAACTGGAATCAAAGTCTATGCTGGAGTACTGGCTTTTCAAAGCTGCAACTGGTGTTGCCGTCCAATTTGTAGAAGGGTCAGGACCAAGCAAAGTCTGAGAGCTTACATATTTAAAAAAAATTGAGGCCTGTTTTTGAAAGCAAATGAAATATTAACTCCTTTGCGGATATCGTAAAAAATGGCAATACTTATTAAGAACAATATAATCTCGATCCCTGTCTTAAAAATTCGTGATCAGTATGCTTATGCCCAAATGTTTTATTTTTGAGCCCAAACCAAACTGGAATCAAAATCTGCGCTAGAGTACTGGCTTTCCAAAGCTGTAACTGGTGTAACCGTCCAATTTGTAGAAGGGTCAGGATCCAGCAAAGTCTGAGAGCTTACATAGTTTTAAAAAAAATGAGGCCTGTTTTTGAAAGCAAATGAAATATTTCGTAAAAAATGACAATACTTATTACAAAAGATTTAATCTCGATCCCTGTCTTAAAAATTCGTGATCAGTATGCTTATGCTCAAAAATGTTTTATTTTTTAGCCCAAACCAAACTGGAATCAAAATTTGCGCTAGAGTACTGGCTTTCCAAAGCTGTAACTGGTGTAACCGTCCAATTTGTAGAAGGGTCAGGATCCAGCAAAGTCTGACATGTCTGAGAGCTTACATATTTAAAAAAAAAATTGAGGCCTGTGTTTGGAAGCAAATGAAATAAAAACTCCTTTGCGGATTTCGTAAAAAATTACAATACTTATTAAGAAAGATATAATCATGATAATCTCGATCCCTGTCTTAAAAATTCGTGATTTGTAAAAATTCAGTATGCTTACAGAAGACACCAGCAAATGATCTCGCGAGCACGTCGAATTCATTCATAATCTAGTGCAGCAAAATCTGCACGCGAGATTTCGCGAGACGAAAAAATAAAACGTTCGCGTTTTGAATAGAACGAGCAAGCGCTGCCGATAGATTGTTTGTCAATCATGTCCAATGTCTCTTCCCTCCAGATTTTGTAAGGAGACGTGTTGTCCATTGTGTTCACGCTTTATGATCGAAATTGTTTAATGTGTTCTTGCACAAATATATCTGTTAAGAAAGTGACGGCATATTCTTTCTATTTCAGTCTGACGACATACGAAATTAACTAAATGAAGTAAAAGAAAGTAATATCTATTTAGTTTTGCAAACAGTGGTTAGGTGTGAAAATATAGGCTTGTTGTTAGTAAAATAGTTCAATTCATTTCGGTGCCAAAAGCATCCAAGTATCAGATTTGGAAGAAATTGATGACATGACTGACAAAAGATAGGAGGAGGTGGAGGGTAGTCGGGAAGTAAATGAGGAGAGAGAAGAGGGGTGGAAGAGGAGCAGGAGGGAAGGGAATACGTGGAGAAAGAGAAGGCTGAGGAGGAAAGGGAAAGGAAGGGAACTGAAGGGAGGAAATGAAAATATGTGGAGGAAAATATATGGGGCTGGAGCAGAAGAAAAGGGGGCAAGGAACAAAGGGTAGCGTTGGGGAAGAAAAGAGAGGAGGAGGAGCAGGAGGAGCAGGAGGAGCAGAAGGATGAGCAGGAGGAGCAGAAGGAAAGGCTAATGTTAGGAGGAAAAGGGTAGCGTTGGGGAGGAGGAGGAGGAGGAGGAGGAGGTAGGGGACGAGCAGAAGAAAAAGGGGGCAAGGGTAAAATAGTAGCGCTGGATAAGAGGAGGAGGAGGTGGGGGAGGAAAAGATGGGGGAAGGGATGGAAGAGAGGTACGAAAGTGGAAATGTGGAGGAGCATGAGGAAACGGAAGGGAGAGAGGGGGCAGGCGGAGAGGTACAAAAACAACCAAACTATTTCATACTAGGCTCTCTCTTTGCATTGTAGAGCGCCTCTTGACCAGAGAAGAAGAAACATCTAGCGTCGGCATCATCCCGGTTGGTTACGGTACCTGTAGCACGCATGAGCTCATAAGCTGTATCGCGGTGCCGCTTCTCAACCTTACAAATATAATAACAATCACAAACAAAAAGAGATCAGAACAAAAAGTATGATGAAAATAGGTCCGGAGATGTTTGGACAGGTATTTAGAGAATGAACCGGAGTAAAGGGCGAGAGAGAAGGAGAAAGAGAGAGAGAGCGACAGAGAGAAAGGAAGAGAGATAGAAATAATAGAGAGAAAAACAAAGAGGCAGAAAGATTTATACGGATTTAGAGAGAGAGAGAGAGAGAGAGAGAGAGAGAGAGAGAGAATCGTGGGGAGGGACATGATAAGATGAGAGTAGAAGGTCGAAAGGGAAGAATGACCGGATTGATCGATGCATAACACAAGTGAAGTTACTCGCTTGGCGATACCTGTATGATATACGGAGATTTACCGATACTGATAGATATACACTTTACAAATAGAGACTGCTCTAAGGTACATGATTAAAACATTAAGCACTATATTATCTAAAAACTATACTACTATCACAAAGCTACGGGCCGAGAGATTATATAGCATTATTTTGAGAACAACGTCGGTCTATAGGTTAACAATTAATGCACTGAAGTATTTCGGTGTTTCAACCCATAATACCTCTATGTGTTCAATGATGGGCGCACAGATGAGTTAACACGCACATGTTCGCCACTTATTGTGCAAATTCATGTTTGTTAAAGAACTATTGACAGCTATCTATGATGATATTGCCCGCTATCTATGCTGATAAAGTACCATTGCCCTCTGTGCAAATAAAAATGATTATGACCGCTCTTTATGCAAATGAGGTACTTTTGCTAGGGTGGTTAAAACCAGTTCATGCCTGCTAACCAAGTAACAGGATTATCGAGATGAGGTATATTACGATGTATACATATTTAGATACAAACATATCATTAAAAAAAAACGTACGTGATGTAGATATTGAATAACTCACCCGGTCCTTCCTCTCCGGTCTTTCGTTTGCTGCTCGGTCCCACTGGGTGAAACCTATGATGATGTCAGGGTTCGGGAGTCGTTCCTTCACATTCATGAAGTGCTGCTTCTCCTAATCAACCACAGAAAATACAATAACACAGCAATGGGATCAGAACTTAAGCCGTTGACACTCGTCGTGACTACCGTGTTCAGAGTGAAAGTACGGGCTTCCCTCATAGAGTATACTCTCATTTTAGTGCATAGAATTTTTTTCTGTAAGAGAAGGGAAGAAGAAGGTGAGGGGCGGAGAGGGAGAGATGGGATGAGGGAGAATATGAGGAAAGAAAAGGTGGTGAGGAGGGAGAAGCAGGAGCGGGTCAAGGATGGGAGGATGAGCAGGATGAGTAGAAGAAGGAGGAGGAGAAAGGCAGGAAGTTCTATAGTTTCACAACAGAGAATTTGCTCTGTACTTACCTCTATCGTCATGCCCGAGATGCCATCAACGATCAAGACATGTACATCCGAGTCTCCGCAAAACGCCTTGACGCGATCCCCGATCTGCTCGCACGTACCAATGCCTGGACTGAAGATGGGAAAATAAGAAGGAAGATAAGGGAGAGGGGAGGAGCAGGAAGAGGAGGAGACAGGAGAAAACGAAGAAGAGAGAGGAGGAAGAGGGGGGCGAGGAGGAGGAGGAGGAGGAGGAGGAGGAGGAGAAGCCGGAGGAGGAGGAGACAGAGGAACAAAAGAAGGAGGGAGAAACAGAAGTCGCAGGCAATTAATAAACTGAAAACACACAGGTGTTAAAAAAAACTTTTGACAATTTTGAAAAATGCTTAAAAATCAATTTCAACTCAAATAAAGCTGAACTTGACACATGATAACTTCAAGTAATATTAATGTTTTTAAAGACAGATTTTTTGATATTTCATCAAGTACTTTTCTTGTAATAATCCTTACAATATTTAATGAGATTTCCCCTTTGGGCAAATTTGGACCTCAACATTTGTGTGTTTGAGATAATTAATTCAGAACACAACAATGTGATGTGTTTTTAATCAATTATTTGATACACTAATCTGTCTCACTTTGTCTCTCTCTCTCTCTCTCTCGATATATCCCGTCTCTCTCTCTCTCTCTCTCTCTCTCTCTCTCTATCTCTCTTTTAATACTGTCATACTTTGTTTTCGACCTACCAGTCCAGAATCTGAAGGGGATCTCTCAGAAGAGGGCAGAGGTGATCTACTTGTGAGAGGTACACCTCGAGTTTGTGTGATTCGTCCAAAGCATGATCCGACGTGGCGTCACAAAAGTCATATAGCAACTACATATAAAAGAAAGGAAGGGAGTGAGAGAGAGAGAGAGAGAGAGAGAGAGAGAGAGAGAGAGAGAGAGAGAGAAGGGGGGAAGGGAGAAAGCGAGAGGGAGTGTTAGAGTGAGGTGGGAAAGATAGGAGGAGAGTGAGAGAGAATGAGAGGAAGGGAAGGGGGAAGAGTGACAAAGAGAGACAGGCAGGCAGAGAGACAGAGGGAGTGAAAGGGGGAGCGAAAGAATGTATACATACAGTATTGGTTTATTGTCAACATTTTTCTTATTATTGTATTGTTATCCTTTTTATTGTCTTTAGGATCTGTAAATTGTTATCATCATTCTTTTCATTATAATTTTTGCATCTCTGGTAAGAAAGCATATAACTTCGGATTACACCTACTACGAATGAATGAGTGAGTGAGTGAATGAATGACCAACTGGATGAATGATTGAGTGAGTGAATGAATAAATGGATGATTTAGTGACTGAGTGGGTGAGTGACTGAATGATGGAAAGATTGAGTGAGTGAGTGAGTGAGTGAGTGAGTTAGTGAATAATTCAGTGAATGATTTAGTGGGTGAATTACTTAATGAGTGAGTGAGTTTGCAAGTGAGTGAAAAAGATTGAGTGAATGGGTGAGTGAGTGAGTGAATGAATGACCGAGTGAGTGGATGATTGAGTGAGTGAGTGAGTGAGTGAATGATGGGGTGAATGATTCAGTGGGTTAATTACTGAATGAATAAGTGAGTAAATGAGCGAGAGAATGAACGGGTAGGTGAGTGAGTGAGTGAATAAGTGAGTGAATGAATGAATGAGTCAGTGAGTCAGTGAGTAATCATGAGTAAGTGAGTGAGTGAGTGCGTGAGTGTGAGAGTGTGTGAGTGATTATGAGCAAGTGAGTGAAAGAGTGTGTGTGTGTGTGTGTGTATGTGTGTGTGTGAGATAGTAAGAGATAGTAAATGAGTGACTGACTGGGTGAGTGAGTGTGACTTCGAAACCGAAAAGACAGTATTCAATGAAGTTATTATAATTATGATAAAAACACATATCCCGTACCTCTACTCCCGAATATGTATTTATGGTGTGCAGCACTCTCGCTGGGCGGTCAACTGATGGCTTGAGTAGATGAGATATAAGATATACGGTATATGGTGGAAAGAAAAGACGGGTGATGAATGGACGGATTATGAGCATCAGGACGAGGAAATGAAATTGAATTAGTCAAATTATCCAAATTAAATAGCTAAGTTCAGGCGTATGGCGCAATTAAATTTTACAAATGACATCATATTGAATACATATAGTTTGGCCTGTGGATGGACGGATGGATGGATGGGTAGGTGGATGGATGGATGGATGGATGGATGAAGGGATAAATGGATGGATGGATGGTTGGATGGATGGGTAGGTGGATTGATGGATGGATGAGTGGAAGGATGGATGGATGGATGGAGGGATGGGTGGGTGGATGGATGGATGGATCGGTAGAAGATGGGCGTATATATGCATGGATACAAACAAATAAAATTTTAGACTAAAAGAAGAAAGCAAGAGCCAGAAACAGCCCGACATGCATTGTCGTATCATTTCATGATTGAAAATAAATCACCCTCTCATTGATATGACACGTTAATAGTGAGATTTTGACATAATGCCTGTAGTACCATCCAGCCATAAAGTGGAATGTTAAGTGGATTAGTGGTTGGATATATTCACCGAGGGATAACAAAGTTATTTAGCAACAGAAAACTCTTGATAAGCATGATATTAAAACTCCCTGTTACCTCCTCGACCAGCGGGAAGCGCTCTTCCTGACCGCTTTGATTTTGACGAACGACAAAGTACGATTCAGTGGCGTTCTCGAACCGTGGATCGGGGTTGGAGTTGTCTCCAAGCTGCTCAATTTGCACAAAGCAATTGGTGGTGTGGCCGATACCGCAGGCCATCAGCTCCCGGCCGAGCATAGCGTTGACAACCATGCTCTTTCCACTGCTCGTCCTGTTGTGCCCCAACAAACGTGCTGACATGTTAGATATTCTTGATTCAAACTTTAACACCAGATAGACTTCTGATGTATGGTATTTGTGTACAATTACTTGTGACAAAAGTCACTTGTAGCACATAAAGAGTCAATTGACTCAATGCAATAAACAAGTAAAACAATAAATGATATTTTTTTGTCTTTTTCATCTCCCACACACATACGCACCCTTACACACACGCACTCAGCACACACACACACACACATATCCACAATAAGCAGCGTTACGATTAGTATCGATCACAAAGCAAGTTGCGATCACAGGACAGGGCCCAGGCAAACTTATGACGTCAACTCACGCTCCAAACATCGAGACTTTCATCTTCTTCCTGCTCAGCATGGTTTTGAGGGATTCGTTTTTCGCGTCCTCTATGGCCATGCTCTCTGCGATCGATGTGCAGATGTCGGACGGCATCCCTGCATGAATGGAGAGACGGTGTGACAACCGGAAGGCGCGTATCTTTTTTTATATACCCTAGTCACACTAGAGGCGGAATAAGCCGGAATGCCGTCGGAATGAACATTCTTGGCGCATTTCTGGATATTCGAAGTGCATTCCGAATATTCGGGTCCATTCTTGTGTCCGGCCCGAATGTTTTGCTCATGCTCAAAACTTTCGAGGTGCATTCGAACTGGAAAAATATCGAACGGCATTCGAAGTGCAGTCCAACATCACTCTTAATGCATTCCAAATATTCTGACAGCATTCTAACTGCATTCTAAATATTCCCACTGTGTTCCAACTACAATCGAGCTGCATTCGAGAACCAATAAACCCAGAATTTGCAACAATCTTGAGAGATGGGTTCGAAGGACATTCTACGTATTCGAACGGCATTTTTACATATTTAGCTCAATTCAAAATTCCCTCCCGAATGTGGCTCGAATTTTGAAAAAAGATCATTCCGGCTGGTTCTACTTGATTCCTGCTGATTCCGAATAAGTGTGACGGGGGCTATACCGTTGCCTAGCCATTTTCGTTATGTATGCAAATTTGATTCACGTCGTTCAAACAATACGTAACCCCAACTCTTGTCCGAGGTTTGTCAGAGTAGCAAAAACTAAAAGAATCAGAGTTCGTTCCATCTATTCAAATTGAATCACGAGTACAGGTGGATGTAATAACATGTCACCAGGCAGTTCGGGGGAAAGTTGTGAATTGTGAATTATGAAAATGGCTTATTGAAAGGAATCATGACGGAGTCAGAATCTCCTTGACTGTGCATATAGACTGCGAGCTTGCTTGACTTGAAGTGTTCATTGTTTACGTGTCCTATATTTCATTTTCATTTAGGATGCGCGTAATGATGCAATGTCAATATACTGTACAGGTACATAGAGTCAACATAAAACTGTAACAGTCAATGTCAGAGTCAGTAGATCGGTAGCAGCTCTCTCGATCGGCAACACTCATCACACACTGTGTAGAGTTAAATATTAGCCGGTTCATTTACTTTTTCTTTTACAAATTTGGCTAGGCAACGGTGTAATAACAATGCGCGCAGGCATGGCAGGCGGGCGAGATAAGTGAGGAAACGCGTTTGTGCCAAAACAATGTAGATTTGGAAATATGTTTTTCACTAGACTATCCTATGACGATGTCGAAATTCATCACATGTTAATTTCAATGTTGTCTCTGTTTACATTCCTCTTTGTATGCAAACTTTTTTTCGCCCCCCCCCCCCACTTCCTCTTCCTTTCATACACATACTATACAAATAGAAAGGCAAAGAAATTACTATGTTGTCTTTGTCTACCATTTCCATTCATTTACTTGTTTCCACTTGTCTATTGCCGATCTAGTGTTATGAATCATTCTATACATATTTTTGTTTCTCTCTCTCTCTCGATCTATGTTCATTCTCACCTACTGCTGGTATTTAATCCTAAACGTGCACACCTATGTGCATAATTTCCCTGTTTTTGCATAAGACCATGCAAAAAATATATCTCTGATGAAATATTCCTGCTCTAGAATGCAAAAGGTTATTATACGATATAAAAAGATGCTTAGAAGCTTCAATATACCTAGCTCTTGAATTTGAGGTATGAGCTCTTTGATGATTTTTTTGATAAGTCTTCCAGTGACGTCATAGATCTTATGCTGCTTCTCCCTTTCCACCCCAAAGTTGAAATACTCGGTAGCCATGCCGATGACGTCACAATGGTGCCACGATCAGCAAGTCGGTCACGTGTCGTGTTAAGAGATTACCCTGTGTAGTGCGGGAGAGAGAGGAAGAGAGGCGGAGGTATAGAGACAGAGCAAGAGTGAAGGAGAGAGAGAGAGAGAGAAAAAAAAAAGAAGAAAAAAAACAGGCAGAATGTGTGTGTGTGTGTGTGTGAGAGAGAGACAGAGAGAGACAGAGAGAGAGACAGAGAGAGACAGACAGACAGACAGAGAGACAGAGAGACAGAGACAGAGAGGGAGAGAGGGGTACAAAGACACGTCATTAGATATAACTGCAAGAAGAGGCACGATGCTGTAACACACATGGCGGATAGGGTGCGTGGGTACGTGAGGCATATTTGGCTGCTTGACTCCGGCGTAAATATTTTAAGCCACTGCCCTCAACAGCTGGCAACCAATGAAATAAAGATTTAACAAAAATTCCCCCACTTGAATCAAACTACATGACAGCGAACACATACTGACAACGGGTGGGTAGGGGTGTGAGAAAAGTAGTCAATGTCATATAGCAACTTAATAAATGGAATAAACCTGAACGAAGAAAACGGAAAACAGTAATGATGCACAAGATGAAGGTCCTTACCAAGTGTGAGTGTTCTCTTTGACAACTTCTCTCGGCAGAGTGAGTGCTTGTATTGTGTGTTTGTGTGTGTTTCTTCGTTCTATACTTTATATGAAGGACACTTCCGGGTGCATCTCAGCGGAGTGTTTTTGCACGCACGAATGGTTGAACAAGGATATACATGACATTGTACTACACTACGCCCACTCTACTTTTAAAAATCGGGGCTTTCCACGAAAGGCATGTCGAAATGTCTTCGTTGTTTCCAATTATTTCGCAATCATACTTATGTTAAATTTTATCTTGGTATTACCCGTTTTCACGGTCATTATTTATTTCTATTTTTCGTATGGTGCTTTAAATGCCTGTTTGAAAATGTTTGTATGCTTAAAAATCCTTCTTTTTTATGTTTTTTAATTCTCAAATCTTTTTCAACAATTATTGTTACACTGATTAATAGTTCTCTGTTTTCTGTTAGAGAGAATGATGCTAAATGAGATGCGTTTTATCACTATTGTGGAAATTAGGCAGTGACAACTAAACAAGTGTAATGACACTGATATAGTGATCAATAAAACACACGCCAACAATGGCTACATACCAACGGCGGGCTTAAATCACGGCTGAACTCTCATAATAGCATTCGGCATGAAAAAAACTGTTGTAAAGCAATGGGGGTTTTGATGCATGTCAATGTATGGGTTAACAAAATAAGTGTCTCACATGCCAATCATTTGGTTCTATTTATGCATGGGTTGGTCTTAACTTATTATCATGGTATTGAATGCAATGACTATCATAATTTCGCGGAAGCCTACCATGTTCAGAAATGAATACATATTTCCACCGTTCACTATTCAATCCTTGGGAAATGAAAGAGTTTTATCGTCAAAAAAATAATGGTGCATTCATGTCAATAAATAGAACTGTATTCAAGTTTATGTTCGCGTGAAATACATGACATACATTCAATCATTACAATGACAGTAAATATTGGAGGCGTAAACGAGACGGTGCAAACATTTCCGAGGGCAGGAGATCTCGTATTATAGTAATATCAGTACCTAATATACATATATAGTGCAACTTTCTTTAATTATCATCTGTAATGACTTATATTCCATTATTCGATAGTGATATTAACAGTGAGTTAAATTTTGGTTCATGAATCCTAATCTGTTTTGGGGGGTTAATGGATGCTATATTTTTTTATGAATACATGTTAAATTGAAAAAAAAAAGCAATACGATCTTAATAATGTCGCCTATTGTCAAACATTCAGCTCTTGTGTAATGATTATAATGGAAACAACATATCTAAACGTTCCATTTCAAAAGCAGGGAAATTCCCTTCCTTTATTCTTATCGTTTTGTTTTTCTGACATACCACGACCGCGAAACGCCTTTTATAGTGTCACAAAGTACAGAGTACAAACAAAAACATCCAGAGTGAGAGGGGAGAGAGCAAGATAGAGAGAGGGAGAGAGAGAGAGAGAGAGAGAGAGAGAGAGAGAGAGAGAGAGAGAGAAGGGAGGGTGACGACGAAAGAGAGACAAATAGATAGAGCGACAGAGCCAGACACAGGGTGAGAG
The DNA here is from genome assembly GCA_963669155.1 of Arbacia lixula. Lineage (NCBI taxonomy): Eukaryota > Metazoa > Echinodermata > Echinoidea > Arbacioida > Arbaciidae > Arbacia > Arbacia lixula. The sequence goes on from CAVLGW020000058.1 coordinate 61,646, forward strand.
AGGGGGAGAAGAGAGGGTGACGACGAAAGAGAGACAGATAGATAGACAGACAGAAACAGAGACAAAGTGATGGAGAAGGGAAGGTGATGACGAAAGAGAGACAGATAGAGCGACAGAGACACAGAGAGAGAGATACGAAGACAGAGAGACAGAGGCAGAGGAGAGAGAGAGAGAGAGAGAGTGAGAGGAGAAAGAGGATAACATGGGAAGGTGGCGAGGAAATGCTTACTTTCTATTCGCCCACAACAATTCACTCAGTATCTCTCGAGCTAGACACCTATCTTTTTTTTTTAACAACGATGAAAACACATTATTGAAGTTTATGATGTATTTTTCTTTTCTATGCTTTGAGCACCCGCCGAATACTACACAAACAGGCATTTCCCAGAGTTCTCCATGGGGCAACTAAAATTGCAATGTAGCATGTTTTTTTTTGTTTGTTTTTTGTTTCTGGCAAAATCTAAACTTTCTCATTCTACGTCCTCTCTCATTCACGTTCAGCGCCAAACAATATCACGACCTTTCTTTCATTTAAATAAACGCATAAAAGTGAAACCTGGTTTAAAAAAAAAACTCGAAGGGAGACAATGACATGGTCTTAAGATAAAATGCTGCTTTATTGGATGACTGGGTGTTACTGGATCAAGAATGCATGGATGACGCTTGAAAGGTCAACTCTTTGCGTGCTACATGTGATTTAATTAATACTTGAAACACACAAATCCCATATACAGCATCATTTTCTAGGATACTAAGGCTAAAACTGACATACCGTAAGCACAACCAAGACAACTTTTGCCTGTATATCGAAAGAGTTTTATCGTCAAAGCAAATAATGGTGCATTCTTTTCAATAAATTGAACTATATTCAAGTTTATGTTCGCGTGAAATACATGACATACATTCAATCATTACAATGACAGTAAATATTGGAGGCGTAAACGAGACGGTGCAAACATTTCCGAGGGCAGGAGATCTCGTATTATAGTAATATCAGTACCTAATATACATATATAGTGCAACTTTCTTTAATTATCATCTGTAATGACTTATATTCCACTATTCGATAGTGATATTAACAGTGAGTTAAATTTTGGTTCATGAATCCTAATCTGTTTTGGGGGGTTAATGGATGCTATATTTTTTTATGAATACACGTTACATTGAAAAAAAAAAAAAGCAATACGATCTTAATAATGTCGCCTATTGTCAAACATTCAGCTCTTGTGTAATGATTATAATGGAAACAACATATCTAAACGTTCCATTTCAAAAGCAGGGAAATTCCCTTCCTTTATTCTTATCGTTTTGTTTTTCTGACATACCACGA
>CAVLGW020000059.1:0-61768 GCA_963669155.1 Arbacia lixula
CGAGACATACTTCCACTTAGCAAAAAGCCTACAACACCCGGTATTTCCAGGCGGTCTCCCATCCAAGTACTAACCGGGCCCTACGCTGCTTGACTTCGGTGATCGGACGAGAACCGGTATGTTCAGCGTGGTATGGTCGTAGGCAAAGACTGCAGTGAATCACTAAGTGACATGCTTACCTGGCGCCTCTCCTGATTCTTTTCATTTCTTAGTAAGAGAATTTATTTTTTCTTCTTTTAGAGACAATATAATTTTGTTATTCCTTGCAACCTTTCCTTCAGGTTTTCCATCTTCCATTTTCTTTTTCAATCTTCCACTCTTTGCTTCTTGCTAAGTAGCAATGAGAGGGCGCTCCTTTCAATAGTAATTTGTTTTACCAGGCGAGTGGCGGTTAGGGTTAAGTTGAAGGCTAAGCAAGGTGAATTGATTGATTGAAAAGAAAAATGAAAAGCCTGAATGCAAGAGAAGAGCAAGAAAATTAATTCAAAAAGGTGAGGATGAGGAAGTGGTAGGTGAAAAAAAAAATGAGTAAAGGGAAGGTGAAAAAAACGCGAGACATACTTCCACTTAGCAAAAAGCCTACAACACCCGGTATTCCCAGGCGGTCTCCCATCCAAGTACTAACCGGGCCCTACGCTGCTTGACTTCGGTGATCGGACGAGAACCGGTATGTTCAGCGTGGTATGGTCGTAGGCAAAGACTGCAGTGAATCACTAAGTGACATGCTTAACTGGCGCCTCTCCTGATTCTTTTCATTTCTTAGTAAGAGAATTTAGTTTTTCTTCTTTTAGAGACAATATAATTTTGTTATTCCTTGCAACCTTTCCTTCAGGTTTTCCATCTTCCATTTTCTTTTTCAATCTTCCACTCTTTGCTTCTTGCTAAGTAGCAATGAGAGGGCGCTCCTTTCAATAGTAATTTGTTTTACCAGGCGAGTGGCGGTTAGGGTTAAGTTGAAGGCTAAGCAGGGTGAATTGATTGCTTGAAAAGAAAAATGAAATGCCTGAATGCAAGAGAAGAGCAAGAAAATTAATTCAAAAAGGTGAGGATGAGGAAGTGGTAGGTGAAAAAAAAATGAGTAAAGGGAAGGTGAAAAAAACGCGAGACATACTTCCACTTAGCAAAAAGCCTACAACACCCGGTATTCCCAGGCGGTCTCCCATCCAAGTACTAACCGGGCCCTACGCTGCTTGACTTCGGTGATCGGACGAGAACCGGTATGTTCAGCGTGGTATGGTCGTAGGCAAAGACTGCAGTGAATCACTAAGTGACATGCTTAACTGGCGCCTCTCCTGATTCTTTTCATTTCTTAGTAAGAGAATTTAGTTTTTCTTCTTTTAGAGACAATATAATTTTGTTATTCCTTGCAACCTTTCCTTCAGGTTTTCCATCTTCCATTTTCTTTTTCAATCTTCCACTCTTTGCTTCTTGCTAAGTAGCAATGAGAGGGCGCTCCTTTCAATAGTAATTTGTTTTACCAGGCGAGTGGCGGTTAGGGTTAAGTTGAAGGCTAAGCAGGGTGAATTGATTGCTTGAAAAGAAAAATGAAATGCCTGAATGCAAGAGAAGAGCAAGAAAATTAATTCAAAAAGGTGAGGATGAGGAAGTGGTAGGTGAAAAAAAAATGAGTAAAGGGAAGGTGAAAAAAACGCGAGACATACTTCCACTTAGCAAAAAGCCTACAACACCCGGTATTCCCAGGCGGTCTCCCATCCAAGTACTAACCGGGCCCTACGCTGCTTGACTTCGGTGATCGGACGAGAACCGGTATGTTCAGCGTGGTATGGTCGTAGGCAAAGACTGCAGTGAATCACTAAGTGACATGCTTAACTGGCGCCTCTCCTGATTCTTTTCATTTCTTAGTAAGAGAATTTAGTTTTTCTTCTTTTAGAGACAATATAATTTTGTTATTCCTTGCAACCTTTCCTTCAGGTTTTTCATCTTCCATTTTCTTTTTCAATCTTCCACTCTTTGCTTCTTGCTAAGTAGCAATGAGAGGGCGCTCCTTTCAATAGTAATTTGTTTTACCAGGCGAGTGGCGGTTAGGGTTAAGTTGAAGGCTAAGCAAGGTGAATTGATTGCTTGAAAAGAAAAATGAAAAGCCTGAATGCAAGAGAAGAGCAAGAAAATTAATTCAAAAAGGGGAGAATGAGGAAGTGGTAGGTGAAAAAAAAAAATGAGTAAAGGGAAGGTGAAAAAAACGCGAGACATACTTCCACTTAGCAAAAAGCCTACAACACCCGGTATTCCCAGGCGGTCTCCCATCCAAGTACTAACCGGGCCCTACGCTGCTTGACTTCGGTGATCGGACGAGAACCGGTATGTTCAGCGTGGTATGGTCGTAGGCAAAGACTGCAGTGAATCACTAAGTGACATGCTTAACTGGCGCCTCTCCTGATTCTTTTCATTTCTTAGTAAGAGAATTTAGTTTTTCTTCTTTTAGAGACAATATAATTTTGTTATTCCTTGCAACCTTTCCTTCAGGTTTTCCATCTTCCATTTTCTTTTTCAATCTTCCACTCTTTGCTTCTTGCTAAGTAGCAATGAGAGGGCGCTCCTTTCAATAGTAATTTGTTTTACCAGGCGAGTGGCGGTTAGGGTTAAGTTGAAGGCTAAGCAGGGTGAATTGATTGCTTGAAAAGAAAAATGAAATGCCTGAATGCAAGAGAAGAGCAAGAAAATTAATTCAAAAAGGTGAGGATGAGGAAGTGGTAGGTGAAAAAAAAATGAGTAAAGGGAAGGTGAAAAAAACGCGAGACATACTTCCACTTAGCAAAAAGCCTACAACACCCGGTATTCCCAGGCGGTCTCCCATCCAAGTACTAACCGGGCCCTACGCTGCTTGACTTCGGTGATCGGACGAGAACCGGTATGTTCAGCGTGGTATGGTCGTAGGCAAAGACTGCAGTGAATCACTAAGTGACATGCTTAACTGGCGCCTCTCCTGATTCTTTTCATTTCTTAGTAAGAGAATTTAGTTTTTCTTCTTTTAGAGACAATATAATTTTGTTATTCCTTGCAACCTTTCCTTCAGGTTTTCCATCTTCCATTTTCTTTTTCAATCTTCCACTCTTTGCTTCTTGCTAAGTAGCAATGAGAGGGCGCTCCTTTCAATAGTAATTTGTTTTACCAGGCGAGTGGCGGTTAGGGTTAAGTTGAAGGCTAAGCAAGGTGAATTGATTGCTTGAAAAGAAAAATGAAAAGCCTGAATGCAAGAAAAAAGCAAGAAAATTAATTCAAAAAGGGGAGAATGAGGAAGTGGTAGGTGAAAAAAAAAAATGAGTAAAGGGAAGGTGAAAAAAACGCGAGACATACTTCCACTTAGCAAAAAGCCTACAACACCCGGTATTTCCAGGCGGTCTCCCATCCAAGTACTAACCGGGCCCTACGCTGCTTGACTTCGGTGATCGGACGAGAACCGGTATGTTCAGCGTGGTATGGTCGTAGGCAAAGACTGCAGTGAATCACTAAGTGACATGCTTACCTGGCGCCTCTCCTGATTCTTTTCATTTCTTAGTAAGAGAATTTATTTTTTCTTCTTTTAGAGACAATATAATTTTGTTATTCCTTGCAACCTTTCCTTCAGGTTTTCCATCTTCCATTTTCTTTTTCAATCTTCCACTCTTTGCTTCTTGCTAAGTAGCAATGAGAGGGCGCTCCTTTCAATAGTAATTTGTTTTACCAGGCGAGTGGCGGTTAGGGTTAAGTTGAAGGCTAAGCAAGGTGAATTGATTGATTGAAAAGAAAAATGAAAAGCCTGAATGCAAGAGAAGAGCAAGAAAATTAATTCAAAAAGGTGAGGATGAGGAAGTGGTAGGTGAAAAAAAAAATGAGTAAAGGGAAGGTGAAAAAAACGCGAGACATACTTCCACTTAGCAAAAAGCCTACAACACCCGGTATTCCCAGGCGGTCTCCCATCCAAGTACTAACCGGGCCCTACGCTGCTTGACTTCGGTGATCGGACGAGAACCGGTATGTTCAGCGTGGTATGGTCGTAGGCAAAGACTGCAGTGAATCACTAAGTGACATGCTTAACTGGCGCCTCTCCTGATTCTTTTCATTTCTTAGTAAGAGAATTTAGTTTTTCTTCTTTTAGAGACAATATAATTTTGTTATTCCTTGCAACCTTTCCTTCAGGTTTTCCATCTTCCATTTTCTTTTTCAATCTTCCACTCTTTGCTTCTTGCTAAGTAGCAATGAGAGGGCGCTCCTTTCAATAGTAATTTGTTTTACCAGGCGAGTGGCGGTTAGGGTTAAGTTGAAGGCTAAGCAGGGTGAATTGATTGCTTGAAAAGAAAAATGAAATGCCTGAATGCAAGAGAAGAGCAAGAAAATTAATTCAAAAAGGTGAGGATGAGGAAGTGGTAGGTGAAAAAAAAATGAGTAAAGGGAAGGTGAAAAAAACGCGAGACATACTTCCACTTAGCAAAAAGCCTACAACACCCGGTATTCCCAGGCGGTCTCCCATCCAAGTACTAACCGGGCCCTACGCTGCTTGACTTCGGTGATCGGACGAGAACCGGTATGTTCAGCGTGGTATGGTCGTAGGCAAAGACTGCAGTGAATCACTAAGTGACATGCTTAACTGGCGCCTCTCCTGATTCTTTTCATTTCTTAGTAAGAGAATTTAGTTTTTCTTCTTTTAGAGACAATATAATTTTGTTATTCCTTGCAACCTTTCCTTCAGGTTTTCCATCTTCCATTTTCTTTTTCAATCTTCCACTCTTTGCTTCTTGCTAAGTAGCAATGAGAGGGCGCTCCTTTCAATAGTAATTTGTTTTACCAGGCGAGTGGCGGTTAGGGTTAAGTTGAAGGCTAAGCAGGGTGAATTGATTGCTTGAAAAGAAAAATGAAATGCCTGAATGCAAGAGAAGAGCAAGAAAATTAATTCAAAAAGGTGAGGATGAGGAAGTGGTAGGTGAAAAAAAAATGAGTAAAGGGAAGGTGAAAAAAACGCGAGACATACTTCCACTTAGCAAAAAGCCTACAACACCCGGTATTCCCAGGCGGTCTCCCATCCAAGTACTAACCGGGCCCTACGCTGCTTGACTTCGGTGATCGGACGAGAACCGGTATGTTCAGCGTGGTATGGTCGTAGGCAAAGACTGCAGTGAATCACTAAATGACATGCTTAACTGGCGCCTCTCCTGATTCTTTTCATTTCTTAGTAAGAGAATTTAGTTTTTCTTCTTTTAGAGACAATATAATTTTGTTATTCCTTGCAACCTTTCCTTCAGGTTTTTCATCTTCCATTTTCTTTTTCAATCTTCCACTCTTTGCTTCTTGCTAAGTAGCAATGAGAGGGCGCTCCTTTCAATAGTAATTTGTTTTACCAGGCGAGTGGCGGTTAGGGTTAAGTTGAAGGTTAAGCAAGGTGAATTGATTGCTTGAAAAGAAAAATGAAAAGCCTGAATGCAAGAGAAGAGCAAGAAAATTAATTCAAAAAGGGGAGAATGAGGAAGTGGTAGGTGAAAAAAAAAATGAGTAAAGGGAAGGTGAAAAAAACGCGAGACATACTTCCACTTAGCAAAAAGCCTACAACACCCGGTATTCCCAGGCGGTCTCCCATCCAAGTACTAACCGGGCCCTACGCTGCTTGACTTCGGTGATCGGACGAGAACCGGTATGTTCAGCGTGGTATGGTCGTAGGCAAAGACTGCAGTGAATCACTAAGTGACATGCTTAACTGGCGCCTCTCCTGATTCTTTTCATTTCTTAGTAAGAGAATTTAGTTTTTCTTCTTTTAGAGACAATATAATTTTGTTATTCCTTGCAACCTTTCCTTCAGGTTTTTCATCTTCCATTTTCTTTTTCAATCTTCCACTCTTTGCTTCTTGCTAAGTAGCAATGAGAGGGCGCTCCTTTCAATAGTAATTTGTTTTACCAGGCGAGTGGCGGTTAGGGTTAAGTTGAAGGCTAAGCAAGGTGAATTGATTGCTTGAAAAGAAAAATGAAAAGCCTAAATGCAAGAGAAGAGCAAGAAAATTAATTCAAAAAGGGGAGAATGAGGAAGTGGTAGGTGAAAAAAAAAAATGAGTAAAGGGAAGGTGAAAAAAACGCGAGACATACTTCCACTTAGCAAAAAGCCTACAACACCCGGTATTCCCAGGCGGTCTCCCATCCAAGTACTAACCGGGCCCTACGCTGCTTGACTTCGGTGATCGGACGAGAACCGGTATGTTCAGCGTGGTATGGTCGTAGGCAAAGACTGCAGTGAATCACTAAGTGACATGCTTAACTGGCGCCTCTCCTGATTCTTTTCATTTCTTAGTAAGAGAATTTAGTTTTTCTTCTTTTAGAGACAATATAATTTTGTTATTCCTTGCAACCTTTCCTTCAGGTTTTCCATCTTCCATTTTCTTTTTCAATCTTCCACTCTTTGCTTCTTGCTAAGTAGCAATGAGAGGGCGCTCCTTTCAATAGTAATTTGTTTTACCAGGCGAGTGGCGGTTAGGGTTAAGTTGAAGGCTAAGCAGGGTGAATTGATTGCTTGAAAAGAAAAATGAAATGCCTGAATGCAAGAGAAGAGCAAGAAAATTAATTCAAAAAGGTGAGGATGAGGAAGTGGTAGGTGAAAAAAAAATGAGTAAAGGGAAGGTGAAAAAAACGCGAGACATACTTCCACTTAGCAAAAAGCCTACAACACCCGGTATTCCCAGGCGGTCTCCCATCCAAGTACTAACCGGGCCCTACGCTGCTTGACTTCGGTGATCGGACGAGAACCGGTATGTTCAGCGTGGTATGGTCGTAGGCAAAGACTGCAGTGAATCACTAAGTGACATGCTTAACTGGCGCCTCTCCTGATTCTTTTCATTTCTTAGTAAGAGAATTTAGTTTTTCTTCTTTTAGAGACAATATAATTTTGTTATTCCTTGCAACCTTTCCTTCAGGTTTTCCATCTTCCATTTTCTTTTTCAATCTTCCACTCTTTGCTTCTTGCTAAGTAGCAATGAGAGGGCGCTCCTTTCAATAGTAATTTGTTTTACCAGGCGAGTGGCGGTTAGGGTTAAGTTGAAGGCTAAGCAAGGTGAATTGATTGCTTGAAAAGAAAAATGAAAAGCCTGAATGCAAGAAAAAAGCAAGAAAATTAATTCAAAAAGGGGAGAATGAGGAAGTGGTAGGTGAAAAAAAAAAATGAGTAAAGGGAAGGTGAAAAAAACGCGAGACATACTTCCACTTAGCAAAAAGCCTACAACACCCGGTATTTCCAGGCGGTCTCCCATCCAAGTACTAACCGGGCCCTACGCTGCTTGACTTCGGTGATCGGACGAGAACCGGTATGTTCAGCGTGATATGGTCGTAGGCAAAGACTGCAGTGAATCACTAAGTGACATGCTTACCTGGCGCCTCTCCTGATTCTTTTCATTTCTTAGTAAGAGAATTTATTTTTTCTTCTTTTAGAGACAATATAATTTTGTTATTCCTTGCAACCTTTCCTTCAGGTTTTCCATCTTCCATTTTCTTTTTCAATCTTCCACTCTTTGCTTCTTGCTAAGTAGCAATGAGAGGGCGCTCCTTTCAATAGTAATTTGTTTTACCAGGCGAGTGGCGGTTAGGGTTAAGTTGAAGGCTAAGCAAGGTGAATTGATTGATTGAAAAGAAAAATGAAAAGCCTGAATGCAAGAGAAGAGCAAGAAAATTAATTCAAAAAGGTGAGGATGAGGAAGTGGTAGGTGAAAAAAAAATGAGTAAAGGGAAGGTGAAAAAAACGCGAGACATACTTCCACTTAGCAAAAAGCCTACAACACCCGGTATTCCCAGGCGGTCTCCCATCCAAGTACTAACCGGGCCCTACGCTGCTTGACTTCGGTGATCGGACGAGAACCGGTATGTTCAGCGTGGTATGGTCGTAGGCAAAGACTGCAGTGAATCACTAAGTGACATGCTTAACTGGCGCCTCTCCTGATTCTTTTCATTTCTTAGTAAGAGAATTTAGTTTTTCTTCTTTTAGAGACAATATAATTTTGTTATTCCTTGCAACCTTTCCTTCAGGTTTTTCATCTTCCATTTTCTTTTTCAATCTTCCACTCTTTGCTTCTTGCTAAGTAGCAATGAGAGGGCGCTCCTTTCAATAGTAATTTGTTTTACCAGGCGAGTGGCGGTTAGGGTTAAGTTGAAGGTTAAGCAAGGTGAATTGATTGCTTGAAAAGAAAAATGAAAAGCCTGAATGCAAGAGAAGAGCAAGAAAATTAATTCAAAAAGGGGAGAATGAGGAAGTGGTAGGTGAAAAAAAAAAATGAGTAAAGGGAAGGTGAAAAAAACGCGAGACATACTTCCACTTAGCAAAAAGCCTACAACACCCGGTATTCCCAGGCGGTCTCCCATCCAAGTACTAACCGGGCCCTACGCTGCTTGACTTCGGTGATCGGACGAGAACCGGTATGTTCAGCGTGGTATGGTCGTAGGCAAAGACTGCAGTGAATCACTAAGTGACATGCTTAACTGGCGCCTCTCCTGATTCTTTTCATTTCTTAGTAAGAGAATTTAGTTTTTCTTCTTTTAGAGACAATATAATTTTGTTATTCCTTGCAACCTTTCCTTCAGGTTTTTCATCTTCCATTTTCTTTTTCAATCTTCCACTCTTTGCTTCTTGCTAAGTAGCAATGAGAGGGCGCTCCTTTCAATAGTAATTTGTTTTACCAGGCGAGTGGCGGTTAGGGTTAAGTTGAAGGCTAAGCAAGGTGAATTGATTGCTTGAAAAGAAAAATGAAAAGCCTGAATGCAAGAGAAGAGCAAGAAAATTAATTCAAAAAGGGGAGAATGAGGAAGTGGTAGGTGAAAAAAAAAAATGAGTAAAGGGAAGGTGAAAAAAACGCGAGACATACTTCCACTTAGCAAAAAGCCTACAACACCCGGTATTCCCAGGCGGTCTCCCATCCAAGTACTAACCGGGCCCTACGCTGCTTGACTTCGGTGATCGGACGAGAACCGGTATGTTCAGCGTGGTATGGTCGTAGGCAAAGACTGCAGTGAATCACTAAGTGACATGCTTAACTGGCGCCTCTCCTGATTCTTTTCATTTCTTAGTAAGAGAATTTAGTTTTTCTTCTTTTAGAGACAATATAATTTTGTTATTCCTTGCAACCTTTCCTTCAGGTTTTCCATCTTCCATTTTCTTTTTCAATCTTCCACTCTTTGCTTCTTGCTAAGTAGCAATGAGAGGGCGCTCCTTTCAATAGTAATTTGTTTTACCAGGCGAGTGGCGGTTAGGGTTAAGTTGAAGGCTAAGCAGGGTGAATTGATTGCTTGAAAAGAAAAATGAAATGCCTGAATGCAAGAGAAGAGCAAGAAAATTAATTCAAAAAGGTGAGGATGAGGAAGTGGTAGGTGAAAAAAAAATGAGTAAAGGGAAGGTGAAAAAAACGCGAGACATACTTCCACTTAGCAAAAAGCCTACAACACCCGGTATTCCCAGGCGGTCTCCCATCCAAGTACTAACCGGGCCCTACGCTGCTTGACTTCGGTGATCGGACGAGAACCGGTATGTTCAGCGTGGTATGGTCGTAGGCAAAGACTGCAGTGAATCACTAAGTGACATGCTTAACTGGCGCCTCTCCTGATTCTTTTCATTTCTTAGTAAGAGAATTTAGTTTTTCTTCTTTTAGAGACAATATAATTTTGTTATTCCTTGCAACCTTTCCTTCAGGTTTTCCATCTTCCATTTTCTTTTTCAATCTTCCACTCTTTGCTTCTTGCTAAGTAGCAATGAGAGGGCGCTCCTTTCAATAGTAATTTGTTTTACCAGGCGAGTGGCGGTTAGGGTTAAGTTGAAGGCTAAGCAAGGTGAATTGATTGCTTGAAAAGAAAAATGAAAAGCCTGAATGCAAGAAAAAAGCAAGAAAATTAATTCAAAAAGGGGAGAATGAGGAAGTGGTAGGTGAAAAAAAAAAATGAGTAAAGGGAAGGTGAAAAAAACGCGAGACATACTTCCACTTAGCAAAAAGCCTACAACACCCGGTATTTCCAGGCGGTCTCCCATCCAAGTACTAACCGGGCCCTACGCTGCTTGACTTCGGTGATCGGACGAGAACCGGTATGTTCAGCGTGGTATGGTCGTAGGCAAAGACTGCAGTGAATCACTAAGTGACATGCTTACCTGGCGCCTCTCCTGATTCTTTTCATTTCTTAGTAAGAGAATTTATTTTTTCTTCTTTTAGAGACAATATAATTTTGTTATTCCTTGCAACCTTTCCTTCAGGTTTTCCATCTTCCATTTTCTTTTTCAATCTTCCACTCTTTGCTTCTTGCTAAGTAGCAATGAGAGGGCGCTCCTTTCAATAGTAATTTGTTTTACCAGGCGAGTGGCGGTTAGGGTTAAGTTGAAGGCTAAGCAAGGTGAATTGATTGATTGAAAAGAAAAATGAAAAGCCTGAATGCAAGAGAAGAGCAAGAAAATTAATTCAAAAAGGTGAGGATGAGGAAGTGGTAGGTGAAAAAAAAAATGAGTAAAGGGAAGGTGAAAAAAACGCGAGACATACTTCCACTTAGCAAAAAGCCTACAACACCCGGTATTCCCAGGCGGTCTCCCATCCAAGTACTAACCGGGCCCTACGCTGCTTGACTTCGGTGATCGGACGAGAACCGGTATGTTCAGCGTGGTATGGTCGTAGGCAAAGACTGCAGTGAATCACTAAGTGACATGCTTAACTGGCGCCTCTCCTGATTCTTTTCATTTCTTAGTAAGAGAATTTAGTTTTTCTTCTTTTAGAGACAATATAATTTTGTTATTCCTTGCAACCTTTCCTTCAGGTTTTCCATCTTCCATTTTCTTTTTCAATCTTCCACTCTTTGCTTCTTGCTAAGTAGCAATGAGAGGGCGCTCCTTTCAATAGTAATTTGTTTTACCAGGCGAGTGGCGGTTAGGGTTAAGTTGAAGGCTAAGCAGGGTGAATTGATTGCTTGAAAAGAAAAATGAAATGCCTGAATGCAAGAGAAGAGCAAGAAAATTAATTCAAAAAGGTGAGGATGAGGAAGTGGTAGGTGAAAAAAAAAATGAGTAAAGGGAAGGTGAAAAAAACGCGAGACATACTTCCACTTAGCAAAAAGCCTACAACACCCGGTATTCCCAGGCGGTCTCCCATCCAAGTACTAACCGGGCCCTACGCTGCTTGACTTCGGTGATCGGACGAGAACCGGTATGTTCAGCGTGGTATGGTCGTAGGCAAAGACTGCAGTGAATCACTAAGTGACATGCTTAACTGGCGCCTCTCCTGATTCTTTTCATTTCTTAGTAAGAGAATTTAGTTTTTCTTCTTTTAGAGACAATATAATTTTGTTATTCCTTGCAACCTTTCCTTCAGGTTTTCCATCTTCCATTTTCTTTTTCAATCTTCCACTCTTTGCTTCTTGCTAAGTAGCAATGAGAGGGCGCTCCTTTCAATAGTAATTTGTTTTACCAGGCGAGTGGCGGTTAGGGTTAAGTTGAAGGCTAAGCAGGGTGAATTGATTGCTTGAAAAGAAAAATGAAATGCCTGAATGCAAGAGAAGAGCAAGAAAATTAATTCAAAAAGGTGAGGATGAGGAAGTGGTAGGTGAAAAAAAAATGAGTAAAGGGAAGGTGAAAAAAACGCGAGACATACTTCCACTTAGCAAAAAGCCTACAACACCCGGTATTCCCAGGCGGTCTCCCATCCAAGTACTAACCGGGCCCTACGCTGCTTGACTTCGGTGATCGGACGAGAACCGGTATGTTCAGCGTGGTATGGTCGTAGGCAAAGACTGCAGTGAATCACTAAGTGACATGCTTAACTGGCGCCTCTCCTGATTCTTTTCATTTCTTAGTAAGAGAATTTAGTTTTTCTTCTTTTAGAGACAATATAATTTTGTTATTCCTTGCAACCTTTCCTTCAGGTTTTCCATCTTCCATTTTCTTTTTCAATCTTCCACTCTTTGCTTCTTGCTAAGTAGCAATGAGAGGGCGCTCCTTTCAATAGTAATTTGTTTTACCAGGCGAGTGGCGGTTAGGGTTAAGTTGAAGGCTAAGCAGGGTGAATTGATTGCTTGAAAAGAAAAATGAAATGCCTGAATGCAAGAGAAGAGCAAGAAAATTAATTCAAAAAGGTGAGGATGAGGAAGTGGTAGGTGAAAAAAAAATGAGTAAAGGGAAGGTGAAAAAAACGCGAGACATACTTCCACTTAGCAAAAAGCCTACAACACCCGGTATTCCCAGGCGGTCTCCCATCCAAGTACTAACCGGGCCCTACGCTGCTTGACTTCGGTGATCGGACGAGAACCGGTATGTTCAGCGTGGTATGGTCGTAGGCAAAGACTGCAGTGAATCACTAAGTGACATGCTTAACTGGCGCCTCTCCTGATTCTTTTCATTTCTTAGTAAGAGAATTTAGTTTTTCTTCTTTTAGAGACAATATAATTTTGTTATTCCTTGCAACCTTTCCTTCAGGTTTTTCATCTTCCATTTTCTTTTTCAATCTTCCACTCTTTGCTTCTTGCTAAGTAGCAATGAGAGGGCGCTCCTTTCAATAGTAATTTGTTTTACCAGGCGAGTGGCGGTTAGGGTTAAGTTGAAGGTTAAGCAAGGTGAATTGATTGCTTGAAAAGAAAAATGAAAAGCCTGAATGCAAGAGAAGAGCAAGAAAATTAATTCAAAAAGGGGAGAATGAGGAAGTGGTAGGTGAAAAAAAAAAATGAGTAAAGGGAAGGTGAAAAAAACGCGAGACATACTTCCACTTAGCAAAAAGCCTACAACACCCGGTATTCCCAGGCGGTCTCCCATCCAAGTACTAACCGGGCCCTACGCTGCTTGACTTCGGTGATCGGACGAGAACCGGTATGTTCAGCGTGGTATGGTCGTAGGCAAAGACTGCAGTGAATCACTAAGTGACATGCTTAACTGGCGCCTCTCCTGATTCTTTTCATTTCTTAGTAAGAGAATTTAGTTTTTCTTCTTTTAGAGACAATATAATTTTGTTATTCCTTGCAACCTTTCCTTCAGGTTTTTCATCTTCCATTTTCTTTTTCAATCTTCCACTCTTTGCTTCTTGCTAAGTAGCAATGAGAGGGCGCTCCTTTCAATAGTAATTTGTTTTACCAGGCGAGTGGCGGTTAGGGTTAAGTTGAAGGCTAAGCAAGGTGAATTGATTGCTTGAAAAGAAAAATGAAAAGCCTGAATGCAAGAGAAGAGCAAGAAAATTAATTCAAAAAGGGGAGAATGAGGAAGTGGTAGGTGAAAAAAAAAACTAGTAAAGGGAAGGTGAAAAAAACGCGAGACATACTTCCACTTAGCAAAAAGCCTACAACACCCGGTATTCCCAGGCGGTCTCCCATCCAAGTACTAACCGGGCCCTACGCTGCTTGACTTCGGTGATCGGACGAGAACCGGTATGTTCAGCGTGGTATGGTCGTAGGCAAAGACTGCAGTGAATCACTAAAGTGACATGCTTACCTGGCGCCTCTCCTGATTCTTTTCATTTCTTAGTAAGAGAATTTATTTTTTCTTCTTTTAGAGACAATATAATTTTGTTATTCCTTGCAACCTTTCCTTCAGGTTTTCCATCTTCCATTTTCTAATTCAATCTTCCACTCTTTGCTTCTTGCTAAGTAGCAATGAGAGGGCGCTCCTTTCAATAGTAATTTGTTTTACCAGGCGAGTGGCGGTTAGGGTTAAGTTGAAGGCTAAGCAAGGTGAATTGATTGATTGAAAAGAAAAATGAAAAGCCTGAATGCAAGAGAAGAGCAAGAAAATTAATTCAAAAAGGTGAGGATGAGGAAGTGGTAGGTGAAAAAAAAAATGAGTAAAGGGAAGGTGAAAAAAACGCGAGACATACTTCCACTTAGCAAAAAGCCTACAACACCCGGTATTCCCAGGCGGTCTCCCATCCAAGTACTAACCGGGCCCTACGCTGCTTGACTTCGGTGATCGGACGAGAACCGGTATGTTCAGCGTGGTATGGTCGTAGGCAAAGACTGCAGTGAATCACTAAGTGACATGCTTAACTGGCGCCTCTCCTGATTCTTTTCATTTCTTAGTAAGAGAATTTAGTTTTTCTTCTTTTAGAGACAATATAATTTTGTTATTCCTTGCAACCTTTCCTTCAGGTTTTCCATCTTCCATTTTCTTTTTCAATCTTCCACTCTTTGCTTCTTGCTAAGTAGCAATGAGAGGGCGCTCCTTTCAATAGTAATTTGTTTTACCAGGCGAGTGGCGGTTAGGGTTAAGTTGAAGGCTAAGCAGGGTGAATTGATTGCTTGAAAAGAAAAATGAAAAGCCTGAATGCAAGAGAAGAGCAAGAAAATTAATTCAAAAAGGTGAGGATGAGGAAGTGGTAGGTGAAAAAAAAAATGAGTAAAGGGAAGGTGAAAAATACGCGAGACATACTTCCACTTAGCAAAAAGCCTACAACACCTGGTATTCCCAGGCGGTCTCCCATCCAAGTACTAACCGGGCCCTACGCTGCTTGACTTCGGTGATCGGACGAGAACCGGTATGTTCAGCGTGGTATGGTCGTAGGCAAAGACTGCAGTGAATCACTAAGTGACATGCTTAACTGGCGCCTCTCCTGATTCTTTTCATTTCTTAGTAAGAGAATTTAGTTTTTCTTCTTTTAGAGACAATATAATTTTGTTATTCCTTGCAACCTTTCCTTCAGGTTTTCCATCTTCCATTTTCTTTTTCAATCTTCCACTCTTTGCTTCTTGCTAAGTAGCAATGAGAGGGCGCTCCTTTCAATAGTAATTTGTTTTACCAGGCGAGTGGCGGTTAGGGTTAAGTTGAAGGCTAAGCAAGGTGAATTGATTGATTGAAAAGAAAAATGAAAAGCCTGAATGCAAGAGAAGAGCAAGAAAATTAATTCAAAGAGGTGAGGATGAGGAAGTGGTAGGTGAAAAAAAAAATGAGTAAAGGGAAGGTGAAAAAAACGCGAGACATACTTCCACTTAGCAAAAAGCCTACAACACCCGGTATTCCCAGGCGGTCTCCCATCCAAGTACTAACCGGGCCCTACGCTGCTTGACTTCGGTGATCGGACGAGAACCGGTATGTTCAGGGTGGTATGGTCGTAGGCAAAGACTGCAGTGAATCACTAAGTGACATGCTTAACTGGCGCCTCTCCTGATTCTTTTCATTTCTTAGTAAGAGAATTTAGTTTTTCTTCTTTTAGAGACAATATAATTTTGTTATTCCTTGCAACCTTTCCTTCAGGTTTTCCATCTTCCATTTTCTTTTTCAATCTTCCACTCTTTGCTTCTTGCTAAGTAGCAATGAGAGGGCGCTCCTTTCAATAGTAATTTGTTTTACCAGGCGAGTGGCGGTTAGGGTTAAGTTGAAGGCTAAGCAGGGTGAATTGATTGCTTGAAAAGAAAAATGAAAAGCCTGAATGCAAGAGAAGAGCAAGAAAATTAATTCAAAAAGGTGAGGATGAGGAAGTGGTAGGTGAAAAAAAAATGAGTAAAGGGAAGGTGAAAAAAACGCGAGACATACTTCCACTTAGCAAAAAGCCTACAACACCCGGTATTCCCAGGCGGTCTCCCATCCAAGTACTAACCGGGCCCTACGCTGCTTGACTTCGGTGATCGGACGAGAACCGGTATATTCAGCGTGGTATGGTCGTAGGCAAAGACTGCAGTGAATCACTAAGTGACATGCTTAACTGGCGCCTCTCCTGATTCTTTTCATTTCTTAGTAAGAGAATTTAGTTTTTCTTCTTTTAGAGACAATATAATTTTGTTATTCCTTGCAACCTTTCCTTCAGGTTTTCCATCTTCCATTTTCTTTTTCAATCTTCCACTCTTTGCTTCTTGCTAAGTAGCAATGAGAGGGCGCTCCTTTCAATAGTAATTTGTTTTACCAGGCGAGTGGCGGTTAGGGTTAAGTTGAAGGCTAAGCAAGGTGAATTGATTGATTGAAAAGAAAAATGAAAAGCCTGAATGCAAGAGAAGAGCAAGAAAATTAATTCAAAAAGGTGAGGATGAGGAAGTGGTAGGTGAAAAAAAAAATGAGTAAAGGGAAGGTGAAAGAAACGCGAGACATACTTCCACTTAGCAAAAAGCCTACAACACCCGGTATTCCCAGGCGGTCTCCCATCCAAGTACTAACCGGGCCCTACGCTGCTTGACTTCGGTGATCGGACGAGAACCGGTATGTTCAGCGTGGTATGGTCGTAGGCAAAGACTGCAGTGAATCACTAAGTGACATGCTTAACTGGCGCCTCTCCTGATTCTTTTCATTTCTTAGTAAGAGAATTTAGTTTTTCTTCTTTTAGAGACAATATAATTTTGTTATTCCTTGCAACCTTTCCTTCAGGTTTTCCATCTTCCATTTTCTTTTTCAATCTTCCACTCTTTGCTTCTTGCTAAGTAGCAATGAGAGGGCGCTCCTTTCAATAGTAATTTGTTTTACCAGGCGAGTGGCGGTTAGGGTTAAGTTGAAGGCTAAGCAGGGTGAATTGATTGCTTGAAAAGAAAAATGAAAAGCCTGAATGCAAGAGAAGAGCAAGAAAATTAATTCAAAAAGGTGAGGATGAGGAAGTGGTAGGTGAAAAAAAAATGAGTAAAGGGAAGGTGAAAAAAACGCGAGACATACTTCCACTTAGCAAAAAGCCTACAACACCCGGTATTCCCAGGCGGTCTCCCATCCAAGTACTAACCGGGCCCTACGCTGCTTGACTTCGGTGATCGGACGAGAACCGGTATGTTCAGCATGGTATGGTCGTAGGCAAAAACTGCAGTGAATCACTAAGTGACATGCTTAACTGGCGCCTCTCCTGATTCTTTTCATTTCTTAGTAAGAGAATTTAGTTTTTCTTCTTTTAGAGACAATATAATTTTGTTATTCCTTGCAACCTTTCCTTCAGGTTTTCCATCTTCCATTTTCTTTTTCAATCTTCCACTCTTTGCTTCTTGCTAAGTAGCAATGAGAGGGCGCTCCTTTCAATAGTAATTTGTTTTACCAGGCGAGTGGCGGTTAGGGTTAAGTTGAAGGCTAAGCAAGGTGAATTGATTGATTGAAAAGAAAAATGAAAAGCCTGAATGCAAGAGAAGAGCAAGAAAATTAATTCAAAAAGGGGAGAATGAGGAAGTGGTAGGTGAAAAAAAAAAATGAGTAAAGGGAAGGTGAAAAAAACGCGAGACATACTTCCACTTAGCAAAAAGCCTACAACACCCGGTATTCCCAGGCGGTCTCCCATCCAAGTACTAACCGGGCCCTACGCTGCTTGACTTCGGTGATCGGACGAGAACCGGTATGTTCAGCGTGGTATGGTCGTAGGCAAAGACTGCAGTGAATCACTAAAGTGACATGCTTACCTGGCGCCTCTCCTGATTCTTTTCATTTCTTAGTAAGAGAATTTATTTTTTCTTCTTTTAGAGACAATATAATTTTGTTATTCCTTGCAACCTTTCCTTCAGGTTTTCCATCTTCCATTTTCTAATTCAATCTTCCACTCTTTGCTTCTTGCTAAGTAGCAATGAGAGGGCGCTCCTTTCAATAGTAATTTGTTTTACCAGGCGAGTGGCGGTTAGGGTTAAGTTGAAGGCTAAGCAAGGTGAATTGATTGATTGAAAAGAAAAATGAAAAGCCTGAATGCAAGAGAAGAGCAAGAAAATTAATTCAAAAAGGTGAGGATGAGGAAGTGGTAGGTGAAAAAAAAAATGAGTAAAGGGAAGGTGAAAAAAACGCGAGACATACTTCCACTTAGCAAAAAGCCTACAACACCCGGTATTCCCAGGCGGTCTCCCATCCAAGTACTAACCGGGCCCTACGCTGCTTGACTTCGGTGATCGGACGAGAACCGGTATGTTCAGCGTGGTATGGTCGTAGGCAAAGACTGCAGTGAATCACTAAGTGACATGCTTAACTGGCGCCTCTCCTGATTCTTTTCATTTCTTAGTAAGAGAATTTAGTTTTTCTTCTTTTAGAGACAATATAATTTTGTTATTCCTTGCAACCTTTCCTTCAGGTTTTCCATCTTCCATTTTCTTTTTCAATCTTCCACTCTTTGCTTCTTGCTAAGTAGCAATGAGAGGGCGCTCCTTTCAATAGTAATTTGTTTTACCAGGCGAGTGGCGGTTAGGGTTAAGTTGAAGGCTAAGCAGGGTGAATTGATTGCTTGAAAAGAAAAATGAAATGCCTGAATGCAAGAGAAGAGCAAGAAAATTAATTCAAAAAGGTGAGGATGAGGAAGTGGTAGGTGAAAAAAAAATGAGTAAAGGGAAGGTGAAAAAAACGCGAGACATACTTCCACTTAGCAAAAAGCCTACAACACCCGGTATTCCCAGGCGGTCTCCCATCCAAGTACTAACCGGGCCCTACGCTGCTTGACTTCGGTGATCGGACGAGAACCGGTATGTTCAGCGTGGTATGGTCGTAGGCAAAGACTGCAGTGAATCACTAAGTGACCTGCTTAACTGGCGCCTCTCCTGATTCTTTTCATTTCTTAGTAAGAGAATTTAGTTTTTCTTCTTTTAGAGACAATATAATTTTGTTATTCCTTGCAACCTTTCCTTCAGGTTTTCCATCTTCCATTTTCTTTTTCAATCTTCCACTCTTTGCTTCTTGCTAAGTAGCAATGAGAGGGCGCTCCTTTCAATAGTAATTTGTTTTACCAGGCGAGTGGCGGTTAGGGTTAAGTTGAAGGCTAAGCAGGGTGAATTGATTGCTTGAAAAGAAAAATGAAATGCCTGAATGCAAGAGAAGAGCAAGAAAATTAATTCAAAAAGGTGAGGATGAGGAAGTGGTAGGTGAAAAAAAAATGAGTAAAGGGAAGGTGAAAAAAACGCGAGACATACTTCCACTTAGCAAAAAGCCTACAACACCCGGTATTCCCAGGCGGTCTCCCATCCAAGTACTAACCGGGCCCTACGCTGCTTGACTTCGGTGATCGGACGAGAACCGGTATGTTCAGCGTGGTATGGTCGTAGGCAAAGACTGCAGTGAATCACTAAGTGACATGCTTAACTGGCGCCTCTCCTGATTCTTTTCATTTCTTCGTAAGAGAATTTAGTTTTTCTTCTTTTAGAGACAATATAATTTTGTTATTCCTTGCAACCTTTCCTTCAGGTTTTTCATCTTCCATTTTCTTTTTCAATCTTCCACTCTTTGCTTCTTGCTAAGTAGCAATGAGAGGGCGCTCCTTTCAATAGTAATTTGTTTTACCAGGCGAGTGGCGGTTAGGGTTAAGTTGAAGGTTAAGCAAGGTGAATTGATTGCTTGAAAAGAAAAATGAAAAGCCTGAATGCAAGAGAAGAGCAAGAAAATTAATTCAAAAAGGGGAGAATGAGGAAGTGTTAGGTGAAAAAAAAAAATGAGTAAAGGGAAGGTGAAAAAAACGCGAGACATACTTCCACTTAGCAAAAAGCCTACAACACCCGGTATTCCCAGGCGGTCTCCCATCCAAGTACTAACCGGGCCCTACGCTGCTTGACTTCGGTGATCGGACGAGAACCGGTATGTTCAGCGTGGTATGGTCGTAGGCAAAGACTGCAGTGAATCACTAAGTGACATGCTTAACTGGCGCCTCTCCTGATTCTTTTCATTTCTTAGTAAGAGAATTTAGTTTTTCTTCTTTTAGAGACAATATAATTTTGTTATTCCTTGCAACCTTTCCTTCAGGTTTTCCATCTTCCATTTTCTTTTTCAATCTTCCACTCTTTGCTTCTTGCTAAGTAGCAATGAGAGGGCGCTCCTTTCAATAGTAATTTGTTTTACCAGGCGAGTGGCGGTTAGGGTTAAGTTGAAGGCTAAGCAAGGTGAATTGATTGCTTGAAAAGAAAAATGAAAAGCCTGAATGCAAGAGAAGAGCAAGAAAATTAATTCAAAAAGGGGAGAATGAGGAAGTGGTAGGTGAAAAAAAAAATGAGTAAAGGGAAGGTGAAAAAAACGCGAGACATACTTCCACTTAGCAAAAAGCCTACAACACCCGGTATTCCCAGGCGGTCTCCCATCCAAGTACTAACCGGGCCCTACGCTGCTTGACTTCGGTGATCGGACGAGAACCGGTATGTTCAGCGTGGTATGGTCGTAGGCAAAGACTGCAGTGAATCACTAAGTGACATGCTTACCTGGCGCCTCTCCTGATTCTTTTCATTTCTTAGTAAGAGAATTTAGTTTTTCTTCTTTTAGAGACAATATAATTTTGTTATTCCTTGCAACCTTTCCTTCAGGTTTTCCATCTTCCATTTTCTAATTCAATCTTCCACTCTTTGCTTCTTGCTAAGTAGCAATGAGAGGGCGCTCCTTTCAATAGTAATTTGTTTTACCAGGCGAGTGGCGGTTAGGGTTAAGTTGAAGGCTAAGCAAGGTGAATTGATTGATTGAAAAGAAAAATGAAAAGCCTGAATGCAAGAGAAGAGCAAGAAAATTAATTCAAAAAGGTGAGGATGAGGAAGTGGTAGGTGAAAAAAAAAATGAGTAAAGGGAAGGTGAAAAAAACGCGAGACATACTTCCACTTAGCAAAAAGCCTGCAACACCCGGTATTCCCAGGCGGTCTCCCATCCAAGTACTAACCGGGCCCTACGCTGCTTGACTTCGGTGATCGGACGAGAACCGGTATGTTCAGCGTGGTATGGTCGTAGGCAAAGACTGCAGTGAATCACTAAGTGACATGCTTACCTGGCGCCTCTCCTGATTCTTTTCATTTCTTAGTAAGAGAATTTATTTTTTCTTCTTTTAGAGACAATATAATTTTGTTATTCCTTGCAACCTTTCCTTCAGGTTTTCCATCTTCCATTTTCTTTTTCAATCTTCCACTCTTTGCTTCTTGCTAAGTAGCAATGAGAGGGCGCTCCTTTCAATAGTAATTTGTTTTACCAGGCGAGTGGCGGTTAGGGTTAAGTTGAAGGCTAAGCAGGGTGAATTGATTGCTTGAAAAGAAAAATGAAATGCCTGAATGCAAGAGAAGAGCAAGAAAATTAATTCAAAAAGGTGAGGATGAGGAAGTGGTAGGTGAAAAAAAAATGAGTAAAGGGAAGGTGAAAAAAACGCGAGACATACTTCCACTTAGCAAAAAGCCTACAACACCCGGTATTCCCAGGCGGTCTCCCATCCAAGTACTAACCGGGCCCTACGCTGCTTGACTTCGGTGATCGGACGAGAACCGGTATGTTCAGCGTGGTATGGTCGTAGGCAAAGACTGCAGTGAATCACTAAGTGACATGCTTAACTGGCGCCTCTCCTGATTCTTTTCATTTCTTAGTAAGAATTTAGTTTTTCTTCTTTTAGAGACAATATAATTTTGTTATTCCTTGCAACCTTTCCTTCAGGTTTTCCATCTTCCATTTTCTTTTTCAATCTTCCACTCTTTGCTTCTTGCTAAGTAGCAATGAGAGGGCGCTCCTTTCAATAGTAATTTGTTTTACCAGGCGAGTGGCGGTTAGGGTTAAGTTGAAGGCTAAGCAGGGTGAATTGATTGCTTGAAAAGAAAAATGAAAAGCCTGAATGCAAGAGAAGAGCAAGAAAATTAATTCAAAAAGGTGAGGATGAGGAAGTGGTAGGTGAAAAAAAAATGAGTAAAGGGAAGGTGAAAAAAACGCGAGACATACTTCCACTTAGCAAAAAGCCTACAACACCCGGTATTCCCAGGCGGTCTCCCATCCAAGTACTAACCGGGCCCTACGCTGCTTGACTTCGGTGATCGGACGAGAACCGGTATGTTCAGCGTGGTATGGTCGTAGGCAAAGACTGCAGTGAATCACTAAGTGACATGCTTAACTGGCGCCTCTCCTGATTCTTTTCATTTCTTAGTAAGAGAATTTAGTTTTTCTTCTTTTAGAGACAATATAATTTTGTTATTCCTTGCAACCTTTCCTTCAGGTTTTCCATCTTCCATTTTCTTTTTCAATCTTCCACTCTTTGCTTCTTGCTAAGTAGCAATGAGAGGGCGCTCCTTTCAATAGTAATTTGTTTTACCAGGCGAGTGGCGGTTAGGGTTAAGTTGAAGGCTAAGCAAGGTGAATTGATTGCTTGAAAAGAAAAATGAAAAGCCTGAATGCAAGAGAAGAGCAAGAAAATTAATTCAAAAAGGGGAGAATGAGGAAGTGGTAGGTGAAAAAAAAAAATGAGTAAAGGGAAGGTGAAAAAAACGCGAGACATACTTCCACTTAGCAAAAAGCCTACAACACCCGGTATTCCCAGGCGGTCTCCCATCCAAGTACTAACCGGGCCCTACGCTGCTTGACTTCGGTGATCGGACGAGAACCGGTATGTTCAGCGTGGTATGGTCGTAGGCAAAGACTGCAGTGAATCACTAAGTGACATGCTTACCTGGCGCCTCTCCTGATTCTTTTCATTTCTTAGTAAGAGAATTTAGTTTTTCTTCTTTTAGAGACAATATAATTTTGTTATTCCTTGCAACCTTTCCTTCAGGTTTTCCATCTTCCATTTTCTAATTCAATCTTCCACTCTTTGCTTCTTGCTAAGTAGCAATGAGAGGGCGCTCCTTTCAATAGTAATTTGTTTTACCAGGCGAGTGGCGGTTAGGGTTAAGTTGAAGGCTAAGCAAGGTGAATTGATTGATTGAAAAGAAAAATGAAAAGCCTGAATGCAAGAGAAGAGCAAGAAAATTAATTCAAAAAGGTGAGGATGAGGAAGTGGTAGGTGAAAAAAAAAATGAGTAAAGGGAAGGTGAAAAAAACGCGAGACATACTTCCACTTAGCAAAAAGCCTGCAACACCCGGTATTCCCAGGCGGTCTCCCATCCAAGTACTAACCGGGCCCTACGCTGCTTGACTTCGGTGATCGGACGAGAACCGGTATGTTCAGCGTGGTATGGTCGTAGGCAAAGACTGCAGTGAATCACTAAGTGACATGCTTACCTGGCGCCTCTCCTGATTCTTTTCATTTCTTAGTAAGAGAATTTATTTTTTCTTCTTTTAGAGACAATATAATTTTGTTATTCCTTGCAACCTTTCCTTCAGGTTTTCCATCTTCCATTTTCTTTTTCAATCTTCCACTCTTTGCTTCTTGCTAAGTAGCAATGAGAGGGCGCTCCTTTCAATAGTAATTTGTTTTACCAGGCGAGTGGCGGTTAGGGTTAAGTTGAAGGCTAAGCAGGGTGAATTGATTGCTTGAAAAGAAAAATGAAATGCCTGAATGCAAGAGAAGAGCAAGAAAATTAATTCAAAAAGGTGAGGATGAGGAAGTGGTAGGTGAAAAAAAAATGAGTAAAGGGAAGGTGAAAAAAACGCGAGACATACTTCCACTTAGCAAAAAGCCTACAACACCCGGTATTCCCAGGCGGTCTCCCATCCAAGTACTAACCGGGCCCTACGCTACTTGACTTCGGTGATCGGACGAGAACCGGTATGTTCAGCGTGGTATGGTCGTAGGCAAAGACTGCAGTGAATCACTAAGTGACATGCTTACCTGGCGCCTCTCCTGATTCTTTTCATTTCTTAGTAAGAGAATTTATTTTTTCTTCTTTTAGAGACAATATAATTTTGTTATTCCTTGCAACCTTTCCTTCAGGTTTTCCATCTTCCATTTTCTTTTTCAATCTTCCACTCTTTGCTTCTTGCTAAGTAGCAATGAGAGGGCGCTCCTTTCAATAGTAATTTGTTTTACCAGGCGAGTGGCGGTTAGGGTTAAGTTGAAGGCTAAGCAGGGTGAATTGATTGCTTGAAAAGAAAAATGAAATGCCTGAATGCAAGAGAAGAGCAAGAAAATTAATTCAAAAAGGTGAGGATGAGGAAGTGGTAGGTGAAAAAAAAATGAGTAAAGGGAAGGTGAAAAAAACGCGAGACATACTTCCACTTAGCAAAAAGCCTACAACACCCGGTATTCCCAGGCGGTCTCCCATCCAAGTACTAACCGGGCCCTACGCTACTTGACTTCGGTGATCGGACGAGAACCGGTATGTTCAGCGTGGTATGGTCGTAGGCAAAGACTGCAGTGAATCACTAAGTGACATGCTTAACTGGCGCCTCTCCTGATTCTTTTCATTTCTTAGTAAGAGAATTTAGTTTTTCTTCTTTTAGAGACAATATAATTTTGTTATTCCTTGCAACCTTTCCTTCAGGTTTTTTCATCTTCCATTTTCTTTTTCAATCTTCCACTCTTTGCTTCTTGCTAAGTAGCAATGAGAGGGCGCTCCTTTCAATAGTAATTTGTTTTACCAGGCGAGTGGCGGTTAGGGTTAAGTTGAAGGCTAAGCAGGGTGAATTGATTGCTTGAAAAGAAAAATGAAAAGCCTGAATGCAAGAGAAGAGCAAGAAAATTAATTCAAAAAGGTGAGGATGAGGAAGTGGTAGGTGAAAAAAAAATGAGTAAAGGGAAGGTGAAAAAAACGCGAGACATACTTCCACTTAGCAAAAAGCCTACAACACCCGGTATTCCCAGGCGGTCTCCCATCCAAGTACTAACCGGGCCCTACGCTGCTTGACTTCGGTGATCGGACGAGAACCGGTATGTTCAGCGTGGTATGGTCGTAGGCAAAGACTGCAGTGAATCACTAAAGTGACATGCTTACCTGGCGCCTCTCCTGATTCTTTTCATTTCTTAGTAAGAGAATTTAGTTTTTCTTCTTTTAGAGACAATATAATTTTGTTATTCCTTGCAACCTTTCCTTCAGGTTTTCCATCTTCCATTTTCTTTTTCAATCTTCCACTCTTTGCTTCTTGCTAAGTAGCAATGAGAGGGCGCTCCTTTCAATAGTAATTTGTTTTACCAGGCGAGTGGCGGTTAGGGTTAAGTTGAAGGCTAAGCAGGGTGAATTGATTGCTTGAAAAGAAAAATGAAAAGCCTGAATGCAAGAGAAGAGCAAGAAAATTAATTCAAAAAGGTGAGGATGAGGAAGTGGTAGGTGAAAAAAAAATGAGTAAAGGGAAGGTGAAAAAAACGCGAGACATACTTCCACTTAGCAAAAAGCCTACAACACCCGGTATTCCCAGGCGGTCTCCCATCCAAGTACTAACCGGGCCCTACGCTGCTTGACTTCGGTGATCGGACGAGAACCGGTATGTTCAGCGTGGTATGGTCGTAGGCAAAGACTGCAGTGAATCACTAAGTGACATGCTTAACTGGCGCCTCTCCTGATTCTTTTCATTTCTTAGTAAGAGAATTTAGTTTTTCTTCTTTTAGAGACAATATAATTTTGTTATTCCTTGCAACCTTTCCTTCAGGTTTTCCATCTTCCATTTTCTTTTTCAATCTTCCACTCTTTGCTTCTTGCTAAGTAGCAATGAGAGGGCGCTCCTTTCAATAGTAATTTGTTTTACCAGGCGAGTGGCGGTTAGGGTTAAGTTGAAGGCTAAGCAAGGTGAATTGATTGCTTGAAAAGAAAAATGAAAAGCCTGAATGCAAGAGAAGAGCAAGAAAATTAATTCAAAAAGGGGAGAATGAGGAAGTGGTAGGTGAAAAAAAAAATGAGTAAAGGGAAGGTGAAAAAAACGCGAGACATACTTCCACTTAGCAAAAAGCCTACAACACCCG
Source organism: Arbacia lixula (assembly GCA_963669155.1). Taxonomy (NCBI): domain Eukaryota; kingdom Metazoa; phylum Echinodermata; class Echinoidea; order Arbacioida; family Arbaciidae; genus Arbacia; species Arbacia lixula. Next base: position 25,380 of record CAVLGW020000059.1, read on the forward strand.
GTATTCCCAGGCGGTCTCCCATCCAAGTACTAACCGGGCCCTACGCTGCTTGACTTCGGTGATCGGACGAGAACCGGTATGTTCAGCGTGGTATGGTCGTAGGCAAAGACTGCAGTGAATCACTAAAGTGACATGCTTACCTGGCGCCTCTCCTGATTCTTTTCATTTCTTAGTAAGAGAATTTAGTTTTTCTTCTTTTAGAGACAATATAATTTTGTTATTCCTTGCAACCTTTCCTTCAGGTTTTCCATCTTCCATTTTCTAATTCAATCTTCCACTCTTTGCTTCTTGCTAAGTAGCAATGAGAGGGCGCTCCTTTCAATAGTAATTTGTTTTACCAGGCGAGTGGCGGTTAGGGTTAAGTTGAAGGCTAAGCAAGGTGAATTGATTGATTGAAAAGAAAAATGAAAAGCCTGAATGCAAGAGAAGAGCAAGAAAATTAATTCAAAAAGGTGAGGATGAGGAAGTGGTAGGTGAAAAAAAAAATGAGTAAAGGGAAGGTGAAAAAAACGCGAGACATACTTCCACTTAGCAAAAAGCCTACAACACCCGGTATTCCCAGGCGGTCTCCCATCCAAGTACTAACCGGGCCCTACGCTGCTTGACTTCGGTGATCGGACGAGAACCGGTATGTTCAGCGTGGTATGGTCGTAGGCAAAGACTGCAGTGAATCACTAAGTGACATGCTTAACTGGCGCCTCTCCTGATTCTTTTCATTTCTTAGTAAGAGAATTTAGTTTTTCTTCTTTTAGAGACAATATAATTTTGTTATTCCTTGCAACCTTTCCTTCAGGTTTTCCATCTTCCATTTTCTTTTTCAATCTTCCACTCTTTGCTTCTTGCTAAGTAGCAATGAGAGGGCGCTCCTTTCAATAGTAATTTGTTTTACCAGGCGAGTGGCGGTTAGGGTTAAGTTGAAGGCTAAGCAGGGTGAATTGATTGCTTGAAAAGAAAAATGAAAAGCCTGAATGCAAGAGAAGAGCAAGAAAATTAATTCAAAAAGGTGAGGATGAGGAAGTGGTAGGTGAAAAAAAAATGAGTAAAGGGAAGGTGAAAAAAACGCGAGACATACTTCCACTTAGCAAAAAGCCTACAACACCCGGTATTCCCAGGCGGTCTCCCATCCAAGTACTAACCGGGCCCTACGCTGCTTGACTTCGGTGATCGGACGAGAACCGGTATGTTCAGCGTGGTATGGTCGTAGGCAAAAACTGCAGTGAATCACTAAGTGACATGCTTAACTGGCGCCTCTCCTGATTCTTTTCATTTCTTAGTAAGAGAATTTAGTTTTTCTTCTTTTAGAGACAATATAATTTTGTTATTCCTTGCAACCTTTCCTTCAGGTTTTCCATCTTCCATTTTCTAATTCAATCTTCCACTCTTTGCTTCTTGCTAAGTAGCAATGAGAGGGCGCTCCTTTCAATAGTAATTTGTTTTACCAGGCGAGTGGCGGTTAGGGTTAAGTTGAAGGCCAAGCAAGGTGAATTGATTGATTGAAAAGAAAAATGAAAAGCCTGAATGCAAGAGAAGAGCAAGAAAATTAATTCAAAAAGGTGAGGATGAGGAAGTGGTAGGTGAAAAAAAAAATGAGTAAAGGGAAGGTGAAAAAAACGCGAGACATACTTCCACTTAGCAAAAAGCCTACAACACCCGGTATTCCCAGGCGGTCTCCCATCCAAGTACTAACCGGGCCCTACGCTGCTTGACTTCGGTGATCGGACGAGAACCGGTATGTTCAGCGTGGTATGGTCGTAGGCAAAGACTGCAGTGAATCACTAAGTGACATGCTTAACTGGCGCCTCTCCTGATTCTTTTCATTTCTTAGTAAGAGAATTTAGTTTTTCTTCTTTTAGAGACAATATAATTTTGTTATTCCTTGCAACCTTTCCTTCAGGTTTTCCATCTTCCATTTTCTTTTTCAATCTTCCACTCTTTGCTTCTTGCTAAGTAGCAATGAGAGGGCGCTCCTTTCAATAGTAATTTGTTTTACCAGGCGAGTGGCGGTTAGGGTTAAGTTGAAGGCTAAGCAGGGTGAATTGATTGCTTGAAAAGAAAAATGAAAAGCCTGAATGCAAGAGAAGAGCAAGAAAATTAATTCAAAAAGGTGAGGATGAGGAAGTGGTAGGTGAAAAAAAAATGAGTAAAGGGAAGGTGAAAAAAACGCGAGACATACTTCCACTTAGCAAAAAGCCTACAACACCCGGTATTCCCAGGCGGTCTCCCATCCAAGTACTAACCGGGCCCTACGCTGCTTGACTTCGGTGATCGGACGAGAACCGGTATGTTCAGCGTGGTATGGTCGTAGGCAAAGACTGCAGTGAATCACTAAGTGACATGCTTAACTGGCGCCTCTCCTGATTCTTTTCATTTCTTAGTAAGAGAATTTAGTTTTTCTTCTTTTAGAGACAATATAATTTTGTTATTCCTTGCAACCTTTCCTTCAGGTTTTCCATCTTCCATTTTCTTTTTCAATCTTCCACTCTTTGCTTCTTGCTAAGTAGCAATGAGAGGGCGCTCCTTTCAATAGTAATTTGTTTTACCAGGCGAGTGGCGGTTAGGGTTAAGTTGAAGGCTAAGCAAGGTGAATTGATTGCTTGAAAAGAAAAATGAAAAGCCTGAATGCAAGAGAAGAGCAAGAAAATTAATTCAAAAAGGGGAGAATGAGGAAGTGGTAGGTGAAAAAAAAAAATGAGTAAAGGGAAGGTGAAAAAAACGCGAGACATACTTCCACTTAGCAAAAAGCCTACAACACCCGGTATTCCCAGGCGGTCTCCCATCCAAGTACTAACCGGGCCCTACGCTGCTTGACTTCGGTGATCGGACGAGAACCGGTATGTTCAGCGTGGTATGGTCGTAGGCAAAGACTGCAGTGAATCACTAAAGTGACATGCTTACCTGGCGCCTCTCCTGATTCTTTTCATTTCTTAGTAAGAGAATTTATTTTTTCTTCTTTTAGAGACAATATAATTTTGTTATTCCTTGCAACCTTTCCTTCAGGTTTTCCATCTTCCATTTTCTAATTCAATCTTCCACTCTTTGCTTCTTGCTAAGTAGCAATGAGAGGGCGCTCCTTTCAATAGTAATTTGTTTTACCAGGCGAGTGGCGGTTAGGGTTAAGTTGAAGGCTAAGCAAGGTGAATTGATTGATTGAAAAGAAAAATGAAAAGCCTGAATGCAAGAGAAGAGCAAGAAAATTAATTCAAAAAGGTGAGGATGAGGAAGTGGTAGGTGAAAAAAAAAATGAGTAAAGGGAAGGTGAAAAAAACGCGAGACATACTTCCACTTAGCAAAAAGCCTACAACACCCGGTATTCCCAGGCGGTCTCCCATCCAAGTACTAACCGGGCCCTACGCTGCTTGACTTCGGTGATCGGACGAGAACCGGTATGTTCAGCGTGGTATGGTCGTAGGCAAAGACTGCAGTGAATCACTAAGTGACATGCTTAACTGGCGCCTCTCCTGATTCTTTTCATTTCTTAGTAAGAGAATTTAGTTTTTCTTCTTTTAGAGACAATATAATTTTGTTATTCCTTGCAACCTTTCCTTCAGGTTTTCCATCTTCCATTTTCTTTTTCAATCTTCCACTCTTTGCTTCTTGCTAAGTAGCAATGAGAGGGCGCTCCTTTCAATAGTAATTTGTTTTACCAGGCGAGTGGCGGTTAGGGTTAAGTTGAAGGCTAAGCAGGGTGAATTGATTGCTTGAAAAGAAAAATGAAAAGTCTGAATGCAAGAGAAGAGCAAGAAAATTAATTCAAAAAGGTGAGGATGAGGAAGTGGTAGGTGAAAAAAAAAATGAGTAAAGGGAAGGTGAAAAAAACGCGAGACATACTTCCACTTAGCAAAAAGCCTACAACACCCGGTATTCCCAGGCGGTCTCCCATCCAAGTACTAACCGGGCCCTACGCTGCTTGACTTCGGTGATCGGACGAGAACCGGTATGTTCAGCGTGGTATGGTCGTAGGCAAAGACTGCAGTGAATCACTAAGTGACATGCTTAACTGGCGCCTCTCCTGATTCTTTTCATTTCTTAGTAAGAGAATTTAGTTTTTCTTCTTTTAGAGACAATATAATTTTGTTATTCCTTGCAACCTTTCCTTCAGGTTTTCCATCTTCCATTTTCTTTTTCAATCTTCCACTCTTTGCTTCTTGCTAAGTAGCAATGAGAGGGCGCTCCTTTCAATAGTAATTTGTTTTACCAGGCGAGTGGCGGTTAGGGTTAAGTTGAAGGCTAAGCAAGGTGAATTGATTGCTTGAAAAGAAAAATGAAAAGCCTGAATGCAAGAGAAGAGCAAGAAAATTAATTCAAAAAGGGGAGAATGAGGAAGTGGTAGGTGAAAAAAAAAAATGAGTAAAGGGAAGGTGAAAAAAACGCGAGACATACTTCCACTTAGCAAAAAGCCTACAACACCCGGTATTCCCAGGCGGTCTCCCATCCAAGTACTAACCGGGCCCTACGCTGCTTGACTTCGGTGATCGGACGAGAACCGGTATGTTCAGCGTGGTATGGTCGTAGGCAAAGACTGCAGTGAATCACTAAAGTGACATGCTTACCTGGCGCCTCTCCTGATTCTTTTCATTTCTTAGTAAGAGAATTTATTTTTTCTTCTTTTAGAGACAATATAATTTTGTTATTCCTTGCAACCTTTCCTTCAGGTTTTCCATCTTCCATTTTCTAATTCAATCTTCCACTCTTTGCTTCTTGCTAAGTAGCAATGAGAGGGCGCTCCTTTCAATAGTAATTTGTTTTACCAGGCGAGTGGCGGTTAGGGTTAAGTTGAAGGCTAAGCAAGGTGAATTGATTGATTGAAAAGAAAAATGAAAAGCCTGAATGCAAGAGAAGAGCAAGAAAATTAATTCAAAAAGGGGAGAATGAGGAAGTGGTAGGTGAAAAAAAAAAATGAGTAAAGGGAAGGTGAAAAAAACGCGAGACATACTTCCACTTAGCAAAAAGCCTACAACACCCGGTATTCCCAGGCGGTCTCCCATCCAAGTACTAACCGGGCCCTACGCTGCTTGACTTCGGTGATCGGACGAGAACCGGTATGTTCAGCGTGGTATGGTCGTAGGCAAAGACTGCAGTGAATCACTAAAGTGACATGCTTACCTGGCGCCTCTCCTGATTCTTTTCATTTCTTAGTAAGAGAATTTATTTTTTCTTCTTTTAGAGACAATATAATTTTGTTATTCCTTGCAACCTTTCCTTCAGGTTTTCCATCTTCCATTTTCTAATTCAATCTTCCACTCTTTGCTTCTTGCTAAGTAGCAATGAGAGGGCGCTCCTTTCAATAGTAATTTGTTTTACCAGGCGAGTGGCGGTTAGGGTTAAGTTGAAGGCTAAGCAAGGTGAATTGATTGATTGAAAAGAAAAATGAAAAGCCTGAATGCAAGAGAAGAGCAAGAAAATTAATTCAAAAAGGTGAGGATGAGGAAGTGGTAGGTGAAAAAAAAATGAGTAAAGGGAAGGTGAAAAAAACGCGAGACATACTTCCACTTAGCAAAAAGCCTACAACACCCGGTATTCCCAGGCGGTCTCCCATCCAAGTACTAACCGGGCCCTACGCTGCTTGACTTCGGTGATCGGACGAGAACCGGTATGTTCAGCGTGGTATGGTCGTAGGCAAAGACTGCAGTGAATCACTAAGTGACATGCTTAACTGGCGCCTCTCCTGATTCTTTTCATTTCTTAGTAAGAGAATTTAGTTTTTCTTCTTTTAGAGACAATATAATTTTGTTATTCCTTGCAACCTTTCCTTCAGGTTTTCCATCTTCCATTTTCTTTTTCAATCTTCCACTCTTTGCTTCTTGCTAAGTAGCAATGAGAGGGCGCTCCTTTCAATAGTAATTTGTTTTACCAGGCGAGTGGCGGTTAGGGTTAAGTTGAAGGCTAAGCAGGGTGAATTGATTGCTTGAAAAGAAAAATGAAAAGCCTGAATGCAAGAGAAGAGCAAGAAAATTAATTCAAAAAGGTGAGGATGAGGAAGTGGTAGGTGAAAAAAAAATGAGTAAAGGGAAGGTGAAAAAAACGCGAGACATACTTCCACTTAGCAAAAAGCCTACAACACCCGGTATTCCCAGGCGGTCTCCCATCCAAGTACTAACCGGGCCCTACGCTGCTTGACTTCGGTGATCGGACGAGAACCGGTATGTTCAGCGTGGTATGGTCGTAGGCAAAGACTGCAGTGAATCACTAAGTGACATGCTTAACTGGCGCCTCTCCTGATTCTTTTCATTTCTTAGTAAGAGAATTTAGTTTTTCTTCTTTTAGAGACAATATAATTTTGTTATTCCTTGCAACCTTTCCTTCAGGTTTTCCATCTTCCATTTTCTTTTTCAATCTTCCACTCTTTGCTTCTTGCTAAGTAGCAATGAGAGGGCGCTCCTTTCAATAGTAATTTGTTTTACCAGGCGAGTGGCGGTTAGGGTTAAGTTGAAGGCTAAGCAAGGTGAATTGATTGCTTGAAAAGAAAAATGAAAAGCCTGAATGCAAGAGAAGAGCAAGAAAATTAATTCAAAAAGGGGAGAATGAGGAAGTGGTAGGTGAAAAAAAAAATGAGTAAAGGGAAGGTAAAAAAAACGCGAGACATACTTCCACTTAGCAAAAAGCCTACAACACCCGGTATTCCCAGGCGGTCTCCCATCCAAGTACTAACCGGGCCCTACGCTGCTTGACTTCGGTGATCGGACGAGAACCGGTATGTTCAGCGTGGTATGGTCGTAGGCAAAGACTGCAGTGAATCACTAAAGTGACATGCTTACCTGGCGCCTCTCCTGATTCTTTTCATTTCTTAGTAAGAGAATTTATTTTTTCTTCTTTTAGAGACAATATAATTTTGTTATTCCTTGCAACCTTTCCTTCAGGTTTTCCATCTTCCATTTTCTAATTCAATCTTCCACTCTTTGCTTCTTGCTAAGTAGCAATGAGAGGGCGCTCCTTTCAATAGTAATTTGTTTTACCAGGCGAGTGGCGGTTAGGGTTAAGTTGAAGGCTAAGCAAGGTGAATTGATTGATTGAAAAGAAAAATGAAAAGCCTGAATGCAAGAGAAGAGCAAGAAAATTAATTCAAAAAGGTGAGGATGAGGAAGTGGTAGGTGAAAAAAAAAATGAGTAAAGGGAAGGTGAAAAAAACGCGAGACATACTTCCACTTAGCAAAAAGCCTACAACACCCGGTATTCCCAGGCGGTCTCCCATCCAAGTACTAACCGGGCCCTACGCTGCTTGACTTCGGTGATCGGACGAGAACCGGTATGTTCAGCGTGGTATGGTCGTAGGCAAAGACTGCAGTGAATCACTAAGTGACATGCTTAACTGGCGCCTCTCCTGATTCTTTTCATTTCTTAGTAAGAGAATTTAGTTTTTCTTCTTTTAGAGACAATATAATTTTGTTATTCCTTGCAACCTTTCCTTCAGGTTTTCCATCTTCCATTTTCTTTTTCAATCTTCCACTCTTTGCTTCTTGCTAAGTAGCAATGAGAGGGCGCTCCTTTCAATAGTAATTTGTTTTACCAGGCGAGTGGCGGTTAGGGTTAAGTTGAAGGCTAAGCAGGGTGAATTGATTGCTTGAAAAGAAAAATGAAAAGTCTGAATGCAAGAGAAGAGCAAGAAAATTAATTCAAAAAGGTGAGGATGAGGAAGTGGTAGGTGAAAAAAAAAATGAGTAAAGGGAAGGTGAAAAAAACGCGAGACATACTTCCACTTAGCAAAAAGCCTACAACACCCGGTATTCCCAGGCGGTCTCCCATCCAAGTACTAACCGGGCCCTACGCTGCTTGACTTCGGTGATCGGACGAGAACCGGTATGTTCAGCGTGGTATGGTCGTAGGCAAAGACTGCAGTGAATCACTAAGTGACATGCTTAACTGGCGCCTCTCCTGATTCTTTTCATTTCTTAGTAAGAGAATTTAGTTTTTCTTCTTTTAGAGACAATATAATTTTGTTATTCCTTGCAACCTTTCCTTCAGGTTTTCCATCTTCCATTTTCTTTTTCAATCTTCCACTCTTTGCTTCTTGCTAAGTAGCAATGAGAGGGCGCTCCTTTCAATAGTAATTTGTTTTACCAGGCGAGTGGCGGTTAGGGTTAAGTTGAAGGCTAAGCAAGGTGAATTGATTGCTTGAAAAGAAAAATGAAAAGCCTGAATGCAAGAGAAGAGCAAGAAAATTAATTCAAAAAGGGGAGAATGAGGAAGTGGTAGGTGAAAAAAAAAATGAGTAAAGGGAAGGTGAAAAAAACGCGAGACATACTTCCACTTAGCAAAAAGCCTACAACACCCGGTATTCCCAGGCGGTCTCCCATCCAAGTACTAACCGGGCCCTACGCTGCTTGACTTCGGTGATCGGACGAGAACCGGTATGTTCAGCGTGGTATGGTCGTAGGCAAAGACTGCAGTGAATCACTAAAGTGACATGCTTACCTGGCGCCTCTCCTGATTCTTTTCATTTCTTAGTAAGAGAATTTATTTTTTCTTCTTTTAGAGACAATATAATTTTGTTATTCCTTGCAACCTTTCCTTCAGGTTTTCCATCTTCCATTTTCTAATTCAATCTTCCACTCTTTGCTTCTTGCTAAGTAGCAATGAGAGGGCGCTCCTTTCAATAGTAATTTGTTTTACCAGGCGAGTGGCGGTTAGGGTTAAGTTGAAGGCTAAGCAAGGTGAATTGATTGATTGAAAAGAAAAATGAAAAGCCTGAATGCAAGAGAAGAGCAAGAAAATTAATTCAAAAAGGTGAGGATGAGGAAGTGGTAGGTGAAAAAAAAAATGAGTAAAGGGAAGGTGAAAAAAACGCGAGACATACTTCCACTTAGCAAAAAGCCTACAACACCCGGTATTCCCAGGCGGTCTCCCATCCAAGTACTAACCGGGCCCTACGCTGCTTGACTTCGGTGATCGGACGAGAACCGGTATGTTCAGCGTGGTATGGTCGTAGGCAAAGACTGCAGTGAATCACTAAGTGACATGCTTAACTGGCGCCTCTCCTGATTCTTTTCATTTCTTAGTAAGAGAATTTAGTTTTTCTTCTTTTAGAGACAATATAATTTTGTTATTCCTTGCAACCTTTCCTTCAGGTTTTCCATCTTCCATTTTCTTTTTCAATCTTCCACTCTTTGCTTCTTGCTAAGTAGCAATGAGAGGGCGCTCCTTTCAATAGTAATTTGTTTTACCAGGCGAGTGGCGGTTAGGGTTAAGTTGAAGGCTAAGCAGGGTGAATTGATTGCTTGAAAAGAAAAATGAAAAGCCTGAATGCAAGAGAAGAGCAAGAAAATTAATTCAAAAAGGGGAGAATGAGGAAGTGGTAGGTGAAAAAAAAAAATGAGTAAAGGGAAGGTGAAAAAAACGCGAGACATACTTCCACTTAGCAAAAAGCCTACAACACCCGGTATTCCCAGGCGGTCTCCCATCCAAGTACTAACCGGGCCCTACGCTGCTTGACTTCGGTGATCGGACGAGAACCGGTATGTTCAGCGTGGTATGGTCGTAGGCAAAGACTGCAGTGAATCACTAAAGTGACATGCTTACCTGGCGCCTCTCCTGATTCTTTTCATTTCTTAGTAAGAGAATTTATTTTTTCTTCTTTTAGAGACAATATAATTTTGTTATTCCTTGCAACCTTTCCTTCAGGTTTTCCATCTTCCATTTTCTAATTCAATCTTCCACTCTTTGCTTCTTGCTAAGTAGCAATGAGAGGGCGCTCCTTTCAATAGTAATTTGTTTTACCAGGCGAGTGGCGGTTAGGGTTAAGTTGAAGGCTAAGCAAGGTGAATTGATTGATTGAAAAGAAAAATGAAAAGCCTGAATGCAAGAGAAGAGCAAGAAAATTAATTCAAAAAGGTGAGGATGAGGAAGTGGTAGGTGAAAAAAAAAATGAGTAAAGGGAAGGTGAAAAAAACGCAAGACATACTTCCACTTAGCAAAAAGCCTACAACACCCGGTATTCCCAGGCGGTCTCCCATCCAAGTACTAACCGGGCCCTACGCTGCTTGACTTCGGTGATCGGACGAGAACCGGTATGTTCAGCGTGTTATGGTCGTAGGCAAAGACTGCAGTGAATCACTAAGTGACATGCTTAACTGGCGCCTCTCCTGATTCTTTTCATTTCTTAGTAAGAGAATTTAGTTTTTCTTCTTTTAGAGACAATATAATTTTGTTATTCCTTGCAACCTTTCCTTCAGGTTTTCCATCTTCCATTTTCTTTTTCAATCTTCCACTCTTTGCTTCTTGCTAAGTAGCAATGAGAGGGCGCTCCTTTCAATAGTAATTTGTTTTACCAGGCGAGTGGCGGTTAGGGTTAAGTTGAAGGCTAAGCAGGGTGAATTGATTGCTTGAAAAGAAAAATGAAAAGCCTGAATGCAAGAGAAGAGCAAGAAAATTAATTCAAAAAGGTGAGGATGAGGAAGTGGTAGGTGAAAAAAAAATGAGTAAAGGGAAGGTGAAAAAAACGCGAGACATACTTCCACTTAGCAAAAAGCCTACAACACCCGGTATTCCCAGGCGGTCTCCCATCCAAGTACTAACCGGGCCCTACGCTGCTTGACTTCGGTGATCGGACGAGAACCGGTATGTTCAGCGTGGTATGGTCGTAGGCAAAGACTGCAGTGAATCACTAAGTGACATGCTTAACTGGCGCCTCTCCTGATTCTTTTCATTTCTTAGTAAGAGAATTTAGTTTTTCTTCTTTTAGAGACAATATAATTTTGTTATTCCTTGCAACCTTTCCTTCAGGTTTTCCATCTTCCATTTTCTTTTTCAATCTTCCACTCTTTGCTTCTTGCTAAGTAGCAATGAGAGGGCGCTCCTTTCAATAGTAATTTGTTTTACCAGGCGAGTGGCGGTTAGGGTTAAGTTGAAGGCTAAGCAGGGTGAATTGATTGCTTGAAAAGAAAACTGAAATGCCTGAATGCAAGAGAAGAGCAAGAAAATTAATTCAAAAAGGTGAGGATGAGGAAGTGGTAGGTGAAAAAAAAATGAGTAAAGGGAAGGTGAAAAAAACGCGAGACATACTTCCACTTAGCAAAAAGCCTACAACACCCGGTATTCCCAGGCGGTCTCCCATCCAAGTACTAACCGGGCCCTACGCTGCTTGACTTCGGTGATCGGACGAGAACCGGTATGTTCAGCGTGGTATGGTCGTAGGCAAAGACTGCAGTGAATCACTAAAGTGACATGCTTACCTGGCGCCTCTCCTGATTCTTTTCATTTCTTAGTAAGAGAATTTATTTTTTCTTCTTTTAGAGACAATATAATTTTGTTATTCCTTGCAACCTTTCCTTCAGGTTTTCCATCTTCCATTTTCTTTTTCAATCTTCCACTCTTTGCTTCTTGCTAAGTAGCAATGAGAGGGCGCTCCTTTCAATAGTAATTTGTTTTACCAGGCGAGTGGCGGTTAGGGTTAAGTTGAAGGCTAAGCAAGGTGAATTGATTGCTTGAAAAGAAAAATGAAAAGCCTGAATGCAAGAGAAGAGCAAGAAAATTAATTCAAAAAGGGGAGAATGAGGAAGTGGTAGGTGAAAAAAAAAATGAGTAAAGGGAAGGTAAAAAAAACGCGAGACATACTTCCACTTAGCAAAAAGCCTACAACACCCGGTATTCCCAGGCGGTCTCCCATCCAAGTACTAACCGGGCCCTACGCTGCTTGACTTCGGTGATCGGACGAGAACCGGTATGTTCAGCGTGGTATGGTCGTAGGCAAAGACTGCAGTGAATCACTAAAGTGACATGCTTACCTGGCGCCTCTCCTGATTCTTTTCATTTCTTAGTAAGAGAATTTATTTTTTCTTCTTTTAGAGACAATATAATTTTGTTATTCCTTGCAACCTTTCCTTCAGGTTTTCCATCTTCCATTTTCTAATTCAATCTTCCACTCTTTGCTTCTTGCTAAGTAGCAATGAGAGGGCGCTCCTTTCAATAGTAATTTGTTTTACCAGGCGAGTGGCGGTTAGGGTTAAGTTGAAGGCTAAGCAAGGTGAATTGATTGATTGAAAAGAAAAATGAAAAGCCTGAATGCAAGAGAAGAGAAAGAAAATTAATTCAAAAAGGTGAGGATGAGGAAGTGGTAGGTGAAAAAAAAAATGAGTAAAGGGAAGGTGTAAAAAACGCGAGACATACTTCCACTTAGCAAAAAGCCTACAACACCCGGTATTCCCAGGCGGTCTCCCATCCAAGTACTAACCGGGCCCTACGCTGCTTGACTTCGGTGATCGGACGAGAACCGGTATGTTCAGCGTGGTATGGTCGTAGGCAAAGACTGCAGTGAATCACTAAGTGACATGCTTAACTGGCGCCTCTCCTGATTCTTTTCATTTCTTAGTAAGAGAATTTAGTTTTTCTTCTTTTAGAGACAATATAATTTTGTTATTCCTTGCAACCTTTCCTTCAGGTTTTCCATCTTCCATTTTCTAATTCAATCTTCCACTCTTTGCTTCTTGCTAAGTAGCAATGAGAGGGCGCTCCTTTCAATAGTAATTTGTTTTACCAGGCGAGTGGCGGTTAGGGTTAAGTTGAAGGCTAAGCAAGGTGAATTGATTGCTTGAAAAGAAAAATGAAAAGCCTGAATGCAAGAGAAGAGCAAGAAAATTAATTCAAAAAGGGGAGAATGAGGAAGTGATAGGTGAAAAAAAAAAATGAGTAAAGGGAAGGTGAAAAAAACGCGAGACATACTTCCACTTAGCAAAAAGCCTACAACACCCGGTATTCCCAGGCGGTCTCCCATCCAAGTACTAACCGGGCCCTACGCTGCTCGACTTCGGTGATCGGACGAGAACCGGTATGTTCAGCGTGGTATGGTCGTAGGCAAAGACTGCAGTGAATCACTAAAGTAACATGCTTACCTGGCGCCTCTCCTGATTCTTTTCATTTCTTAGTAAGAGAATTTATTTTTTCGTCTTTTAGAGACAATATAATTTTGTTATTCCTTGCAACCTTTCCTTCAGGTTTTCCATCTTCCATTTTCTAATTCAATCTTCCACTCTTTGCTTCTTGCTAAGTAGCAATGAGAGGGCGCTCCTTTCAATAGTAATTTGTTTTACCAGGCGAGTGGCGGTTAGGGTTAAGTTGAAGGCTAAGCAAGGTGAATTGATTGATTGAAAAGAAAAATGAAAAGCCTGAATGCAAGAGAAGAGCAAGAAAATTAATTCAAAAAGGTGAGGATGAGGAAGTGGTAGGTGAAAAAAAAAATGAGTAAAGGGAAGGTGAAAAAAACGCGAGACATACTTCCACTTAGCAAAAAGCCTACAACACCCGGTATTCCCAGGCGGTCTCCCATCCAAGTACTAACCGGGCCCTACGCTGCTTGACTTCGGTGATCGGACGAGAACCGGTATGTTCAGCGTGGTATGGTCGTAGGCAAAGACTGCAGTGAATCACTAAGTGACATGCTTAACTGGCGCCTCTCCTGATTCTTTTCATTTCTTAGTAAGAGAATTTAGTTTTTCTTCTTTTAGAGACAATATAATTTTGTTATTCCTTGCAACCTTTCCTTCAGGTTTTCCATCTTCCATTTTCTTTTTCAATCATTCACTCTTTGCTTCTTGCTAAGTAGCAATGAGAGGGCGCTCCTTTCAATAGTAATTTGTTTTACCAGGCGAGTGGCGGTTAGGGTTAAGTTGAAGGCTAAGCAGGGTGAATTGATTGCTTGAAAAGAAAAATGAAAAGCCTGAATGCAAGAGAAGAGCAAGAAAATTAATTCAAAAAGGTGAGGATGAGGAAGTGGTAGGTGAAAAAAAAATGAGTAAAGGGAAGGTGAAAAAAACGCGAGACATACTTCCACTTAGCAAAAAGCCTACAACACCCGGTATTCCCAGGCGGTCTCCCATCCAAGTACTAACCGGGCCCTACGCTGCTTGACTTCGGTGATCGGACGAGAACCGGTATGTTCAGCGTGGTATGGTCGTAGGCAAAGACTGCAGTGAATCACTAAGTGACATGCTTAACTGGCGCCTCTCCTGATTCTTTTCATTTCTTAGTAAGAGAATTTAGTTTTTCTTCTTTTAGAGACAATATAATTTTGTTATTCCTTGCAACCTTTCCTTCAGGTTTTCCATCTTCCATTTTCTTTTTCAATCTTCCACTCTTTGCTTCTTGCTAAGTAGCAATGAGAGGGCGCTCCTTTCAATAGTAATTTGTTTTACCAGGCGAGTGGCGGTTAGGGTTAAGTTGAAGGCTAAGCAAGGTGAATTGATTGCTTGAAAAGAAAAATGAAAAGCCTGAATGCAAGAGAAGAGCAAGAAAATTAATTCAAAAAGGGGAGAATGAGGAAGTGGTAGGTGAAAAAAAAAAATGAGTAAAGGGAAGGTGAAAAAAACGCGAGACATACTTCCACTTAGCAAAAAGCCTACAACACCCGGTATTCCCAGGCGGTCTCCCATCCAAGTACTAACCGGGCCCTACGCTGCTTGACTTCGGTGATCGGACGAGAACCGGTATGTTCAGCGTGGTATGGTCGTAGGCAAAGACTGCAGTGAATCACTAAAGTGACATGCTTACCTGGTGCCTCTCCTGATTCTTTTCATTTCTTAGTAAGAGAATTTATTTTTTCTTCTTTTAGAGACAATATAATTTTGTTATTCCTTGCAACCTTTCCTTCAGGTTTTCCATCTTCCATTTTCTAATTCAATCTTCCACTCTTTGCTTCTTGCTAAGTAGCAATGAGAGGGCGCTCCTTTCAATAGTAATTTGTTTTACCAGGCGAGTGGCGGTTAGGGTTAAGTTGAAGGCTAAGCAAGGTGAATTGATTGATTGAAAAGAAAAATGAAAAGCCTGAATGCAAGAGAAGAGCAAGAAAATTAATTCAAAAAGGTGAGGATGAGGAAGTGGTAGGTGAAAAAAAAAATGAGTAAAGGGAAGGTGAAAAAAACGCGAGACATACTTCCACTTAGCAAAAAGCCTACAACACCCGGTATTCCCAGGCGGTCTCCCATCCAAGTACTAACCGGGCCCTACGCTGCTTGACTTCGGTGATCGGACGAGAACCGGTATGTTCAGCGTGGTATGGTCGTAGGCAAAGACTGCAGTGAATCACTAAGTGACATGCTTAACTGGCGCCTCTCCTGATTCTTTTCATTTCTTAGTAAGAGAATTTAGTTTTTCTTCTTTTAGAGACAATATAATTTTGTTATTCCTTGCAACCTTTCCTTCAGGTTTTCCATCTTCCATTTTCTTTTTCAATCTTCCACTCTTTGCTTCTTGCTAAGTAGCAATGAGAGGGCGCTCCTTTCAATAGTAATTTGTTTTACCAGGCGAGTGGCGGTTAGGGTTAAGTTGAAGGCTAAGCAGGGTGAATTGATTGCTTGAAAAGAAAAATGAAAAGCCTGAATGCAAGAGAAGAGCAAGAAAATTAATTCAAAAAGGTGAGGATGAGGAAGTGGTAGGTGAAAAAAAAATGAGTAAAGGGAAGGTGAAAAAAACGCGAGACATACTTCCACTTAGCAAAAAGCCTACAACACCCGGTATTCCCAGGCGGTCTCCCATCCAAGTACTAACCGGGCCCTACGCTGCTTGACTTCGGTGATTGGACGAGAACCGGTATGTTCAGCGTGGTATGGTCGTAGGCAAAGACTGCAGTGAATCACTAAGTGACATGCTTAACTGGCGCCTCTCCTGATTCTTTTCATTTCTTAGTAAGAGAATTTAGTTTTTCTTCTTTTAGAGACAATATAATTTTGTTATTCCTTGCAACCTTTCCTTCAGGTTTTCCATCTTCCATTTTCTTTTTCAATCTTCCACTCTTTGCTTCTTGCTAAGTAGCAATGAGAGGGCGCTCCTTTCAATAGTAATTTGTTTTACCAGGCGAGTGGCGGTTAGGGTTAAGTTGAAGGCTAAGCAAGGTGAATTGATTGCTTGAAAAGAAAAATGAAAAGCCTGAATGCAAGAGAAGAGCAAGAAAATTAATTCAAAAAGGGGAGAATGAGGAAGTGGTAGGTGAAAAAAAAAAATGAGTAAAGGGAAGGTGAAAAAAACGCGAGACATACTTCCACTTAGCAAAAAGCCTACAACACCCGGTATTCCCAGGCGGTCTCCCATCCAAGTACTAACCGGGCCCTACGCTGCTTGACTTCGGTGATCGGACGAGAACCGGTATGTTCAGCGTGGTATGGTCGTAGGCAAAGACTGCAGTGAATCACTAAAGTGACATGCTTACCTGGCGCCTCTCCTGATTCTTTTCATTTCTTAGTAAGAGAATTTATTTTTTCTTCTTTTAGAGACAATATAATTTTGTTATTCCTTGCAACCTTTCCTTCAGGTTTTCCATCTTCCATTTTCTTTTTCAATCTTCCACTCTTTGCTTCTTGCTAAGTAGCAATGAGAGGGCGCTCCTTTCAATAGTAATTTGTTTTACCAGGCGAGTGGCGGTTAGGGTTAAGTTGAAGGCTAAGCAGGGTGAATTGATTGCTTGAAAAGAAAAATGAAAAGCCTGAATGCAAGAGAAGAGCAAGAAAATTAATTCAAAAAGGTGAGGATGAGGAAGTGGTAGGTGAAAAAAAAATGAGTAAAGGGAAGGTGAAAAAAACGCGAGACATACTTCCACTTAGCAAAAAGCCTACAACACCCGGTATTCCCAGGCGGTCTCCCATCCAAGTACTAACCGGGCCCTACGCTGCTTGACTTCGGTGATCGGACGAGAACCGGTATGTTCAGCGTGGTATGGTCGTAGGCAAAGACTGCAGTGAATCACTAAGTGACATGCTTAACTGGCGCCTCTCCTGATTCTTTTCATTTCTTAGTAAGAGAATTTAGTTTTTCTTCTTTTAGAGACAATATAATTTTGTTATTCCTTGCAACCTTTCCTTCAGGTTTTCCATCTTCCATTTTCTTTTTCAATCTTCCACTCTTTGCTTCTTGCTAAGTAGCAATGAGAGGGCGCTCCTTTCAATAGTAATTTGTTTTACCAGGCGAGTGGCGGTTAGGGTTAAGTTGAAGGCTAAGCAAGGTGAATTGATTGCTTGAAAAGAAAAATGAAAAGCCTGAATGCAAGAGAAGAGCAAGAAAATTAATTCAAAAAGGGGAGAATGAGGAAGTGGTAGGTGAAAAAAAAAAATGAGTAAAGGGAAGGTGAAAAAAACGCGAGACATACTTCCACTTAGCAAAAAGCCTACAACACCCGGTATTCCCAGGCGGTCTCCCATCCAAGTACTAACCGGGCCCTACGCTGCTTGACTTCGGTGATCGGACGAGAACCGGTATGTTCAGCGTGGTATGGTCGTAGGCAAAGACTGCAGTGAATCACTAAAGTGACATGCTTACCTGGCGCCTCTCCTGATTCTTTTCATTTCTTAGTAAGAGAATTTATTTTTTCTTCTTTTAGAGACAATATAATTTTGTTATTCCTTGCAACCTTTCCTTCAGGTTTTCCATCTTCCATTTTCTAATTCAATCTTCCACTCTTTGCTTCTTGCTAAGTAGCAATGAGAGGGCGCTCCTTTCAATAGTAATTTGTTTTACCAGGCGAGTGGCGGTTAGGGTTAAGTTGAAGGCTAAGCAAGGTGAATTGATTGATTGAAAAGAAAAATGAAAAGCCTGAATGCAAGAGAAGAGCAAGAAAATTAATTCAAAAAGGTGAGGATGAGGAAGTGGTAGGTGAAAAAAAAAATGAGTAAAGGGAAGGTGAAAAAAACGCGAGACATACTTCCACTTAGCAAAAAGCCTACAACACCCGGTATTCCCAGGCGGTCTCCCATCCAAGTACTAACCGGGCCCTACGCTGCTTGACTTCGGTGATCGGACGAGAACCGGTATGTTCAGCGTGGTATGGTCGTAGGCAAAGACTGCAGTGAATCACTAAGTGACATGCTTAACTGGCGCCTCTCCTGATTCTTTTCATTTCTTAGTAAGAGAATTTAGTTTTTCTTCTTTTAGAGACAATATAATTTTGTTATTCCTTGCAACCTTTCCTTCAGGTTTTCCATCTTCCATTTTCTTTTTCAATCTTCCACTCTTTGCTTCTTGCTAAGTAGCAATGAGAGGGCGCTCCTTTCAATAGTAATTTGTTTTACCAGGCGAGTGGCGGTTAGGGTTAAGTTGAAGGCTAAGCAGGGTGAATTGATTGCTTGAAAAGAAAAATGAAAAGCCTGAATGCAAGAGAAGAGCAAGAAAATTAATTCAAAAAGGTGAGGATGAGGAAGTGGTAGGTGAAAAAAAAATGAGTAAAGGGAAGGTGAAAAAAACGCGAGACATACTTCCACTTAGCAAAAAGCCTACAACACCCGGTATTCCCAGGCGGTCTCCCATCCAAGTACTAACCGGGCCCTACGCTGCTTGACTTCGGTGATTGGACGAGAACCGGTATGTTCAGCGTGGTATGGTCGTAGGCAAAGACTGCAGTGAATCACTAAGTGACATGCTTAACTGGCGCCTCTCCTGATTCTTTTCATTTCTTAGTAAGAGAATTTAGTTTTTCTTCTTTTAGAGACAATATAATTTTGTTATTCCTTGCAACCTTTCCTTCAGGTTTTCCATCTTCCATTTTCTTTTTCAATCTTCCACTCTTTGCTTCTTGCTAAGTAGCAATGAGAGGGCGCTCCTTTCAATAGTAATTTGTTTTACCAGGCGAGTGGCGGTTAGGGTTAAGTTGAAGGCTAAGCAAGGTGAATTGATTGCTTGAAAAGAAAAATGAAAAGCCTGAATGCAAGAGAAGAGCAAGAAAATTAATTCAAAAAGGGGAGAATGAGGAAGTGGTAGGTGAAAAAAAAAAATGAGTAAAGGGAAGGTGAAAAAAACGCGAGACATACTTCCACTTAGCAAAAAGCCTACAACACCCGGTATTCCCAGGCGGTCTCCCATCCAAGTACTAACCGGGCCCTACGCTGCTTGACTTCGGTGATCGGACGAGAACCGGTATGTTCAGCGTGGTATGGTCGTAGGCAAAGACTGCAGTGAATCACTAAAGTGACATGCTTACCTGGCGCCTCTCCTGATTCTTTTCATTTCTTAGTAAGAGAATTTATTTTTTCTTCTTTTAGAGACAATATAATTTTGTTATTCCTTGCAACCTTTCCTTCAGGTTTTCCATCTTCCATTTTCTAATTCAATCTTCCACTCTTTGCTTCTTGCTAAGTAGCAATGAGAGGGCGCTCCTTTCAATAGTAATTTGTTTTACCAGGCGAGTGGCGGTTAGGGTTAAGTTGAAGGCTAAGCAAGGTGAATTGATTGCTTGAAAAGAAAAATGAAAAGCCTGAATGCAAGAGAAGAGCAAGAAAATTAATTCAAAAAGGTGAGGATGAGGAAGTGGTAGGTGAAAAAAAAATGAGTAAAGGGAAGGTGAAAAAAACGCGAGACATACTTCCACTTAGCAAAAAGCCTACAACACCCGGTATTCCCAGGCGGTCTCCCATCCAAGTACTAACCGGGCCCTACGCTGCTTGACTTCGGTGATTGGACGAGAACCGGTATGTTCAGCGTGGTATGGTCGTAGGCAAAGACTGCAGTGAATCACTAAGTGACATGCTTAACTGGCGCCTCTCCTGATTCTTTTCATTTCTTAGTAAGAGAATTTAGTTTTTCTTCTTTTAGAGACAATATAATTTTGTTATTCCTTGCAACCTTTCCTTCAGGTTTTCCATCTTCCATTTTCTTTTTCAATCTTCCACTCTTTGCTTCTTGCTAAGTAGCAATGAGAGGGCGCTCCTTTCAATAGTAATTTGTTTTACCAGGCGAGTGGCGGTTAGGGTTAAGTTGAAGGCTAAGCAAGGTGAATTGATTGCTTGAAAAGAAAAATGAAAAGCCTGAATGCAAGAGAAGAGCAAGAAAATTAATTCAAAAAGGGGAGAATGAGGAAGTGGTAGGTGAAAAAAAAAAATGAGTAAAGGGAAGGTGAAAAAAACGCGAGACATACTTCCACTTAGCAAAAAGCCTACAACACCCGGTATTCCCAGGCGGTCTCCCATCCAAGTACTAACCGGGCCCTACGCTGCTTGACTTCGGTGATCGGACGAGAACCGGTATGTTCAGCGTGGTATGGTCGTAGGCAAAGACTGCAGTGAATCACTAAAGTGACATGCTTACCTGGCGCCTCTCCTGATTCTTTTCATTTCTTAGTAAGAGAATTTATTTTTTCTTCTTTTAGAGACAATATAATTTTGTTATTCCTTGCAACCTTTCCTTCAGGTTTTCCATCTTCCATTTTCTAATTCAATCTTCCACTCTTTGCTTCTTGCTAAGTAGCAATGAGAGGGCGCTCCTTTCAATAGTAATTTGTTTTACCAGGCGAGTGGCGGTTAGGGTTAAGTTGAAGGCTAAGCAAGGTGAATTGATTGATTGAAAAGAAAAATGAAAAGCCTGAATGCAAGAGAAGAGCAAGAAAATTAATTCAAAAAGGTGAGGATGAGGAAGTGGTAGGTGAAAAAAAAAATGAGTAAAGGGAAGGTGAAAAAAACGCGAGACATACTTCCACTTAGCAAAAAGCCTACAACACCCGGTATTCCCAGGCGGTCTCCCATCCAAGTACTAACCGGGCCCTACGCTGCTTGACTTCGGTGATCGGACGAGAACCGGTATGTTCAGCGTGGTATGGTCGTAGGCAAAGACTGCAGTGAATCACTAAGTGACATGCTTAACTGGCGCCTCTCCTGATTCTTTTCATTTCTTAGTAAGAGAATTTAGTTTTTCTTCTTTTAGAGACAATATAATTTTGTTATTCCTTGCAACCTTTCCTTCAGGTTTTCCATCTTCCATTTTCTTTTTCAATCTTCCACTCTTTGCTTCTTGCTAAGTAGCAATGAGAGGGCGCTCCTTTCAATAGTAATTTGTTTTACCAGGCGAGTGGCGGTTAGGGTTAAGTTGAAGGCTAAGCAGGGTGAATTGATTGCTTGAAAAGAAAAATGAAAAGCCTGAATGCAAGAGAAGAGCAAGAAAATTAATTCAAAAAGGTGAGGATGAGGAAGTGGTAGGTGAAAAAAAAATGAGTAAAGGGAAGGTGAAAAAAACGCGAGACATACTTCCACTTAGCAAAAAGCCTACAACACCCGGTATTCCCAGGCGGTCTCCCATCCAAGTACTAACCGGGCCCTACGCTGCTTGACTTCGGTGATCGGACGAGAACCGGTATGTTCAGCGTGGTATGGTTGTAGGCAAAGACTGCAGTGAATCACTAAGTGACATGCTTAACTGGCGCCTCTCCTGATTCTTTTCATTTCTTAGTAAGAGAATTTAGTTTTTCTTCTTTTAGAGACAATATAATTTTGTTATTCCTTGCAACCTTTCCTTCAGGTTTTCCATCTTCCATTTTCTTTTTCAATCTTCCACTCTTTGCTTCTTGCTAAGTAGCAATGAGAGGGCGCTCCTTTCAATAGTAATTTGTTTTACCAGGCGAGTGGCGGTTAGGGTTAAGTTGAAGGCTAAGCAAGGTGAATTGATTGCTTGAAAAGAAAAATGAAAAGCCTGAATGCAAGAGAAGAGCAAGAAAATTAATTCAAAAAGGGGAGAATGAGGAAGTGGTAGGTGAAAAAAAAAAATGAGTAAAGGGAAGGTGAAAAAAACGCGAGACATACTTCCACTTAGCAAAAAGCCTACAACACCCGGTATTCCCAGGCGGTCTCCCATCCAAGTACTAACCGGGCCCTACGCTGCTTGACTTCGGTGATCGGACGAGAACCGGTATGTTCAGCGTGGTATGGTCGTAGGCAAAGACTGCAGTGAATCACTAAAGTGACATGCTTACCTGGCGCCTCTCCTGATTCTTTTCATTTCTTAGTAAGAGAATTTATTTTTTCTTCTTTTAGAGACAATATAATTTTGTTATTCCTTGCAACCTTTCCTTCAGGTTTTCCATCTTCCATTTTCTAATTCAATCTTCCACTCTTTGCTTCTTGCTAAGTAGCAATGAGAGGGCGCTCCTTTCAATAGTAATTTGTTTTACCAGGCGAGTGGCGGTTAGGGTTAAGTTGAAGGCTAAGCAAGGTGAATTGATTGATTGAAAAGAAAAATGAAAAGCCTGAATGCAAGAGAAGAGCAAGAAAATTAATTCAAAAAGGTGAGGATGAGGAAGTGGTAGGTGAAAAAAAAAATGAGTAAAGGGAAGGTGAAAAAAACGCGAGACATACTTCCACTTAGCAAAAAGCCTACAACACCCGGTATTCCCAGGCGGTCTCCCATCCAAGTACTAACCGGGCCCTACGCTGCTTGACTTCGGTGATCGGACGAGAACCGGTATGTTCAGCGTGGTATGGTCGTAGGCAAAGACTGCAGTGAATCACTAAGTGACATGCTTAACTGGCGCCTCTCCTGATTCTTTTCATTTCTTAGTAAGAGAATTTAGTTTTTCTTCTTTTAGAGACAATATAATTTTGTTATTCCTTGCAACCTTTCCTTCAGGTTTTCCATCTTCCATTTTCTTTTTCAATCTTCCACTCTTTGCTTCTTGCTAAGTAGCAATGAGAGGGCGCTCCTTTCAATAGTAATTTGTTTTACCAGGCGAGTGGCGGTTAGGGTTAAGTTGAAGGCTAAGCAGGGTGAATTGATTGCTTGAAAAGAAAAATGAAAAGCCTGAATGCAAGAGAAGAGCAAGAAAATTAATTCAAAAAGGGGAGAATGAGGAAGTGGTAGGTGAAAAAAAAAAATGAGTAAAGGGAAGGTGAAAAAAACGCGAGACATACTTCCACTTAGCAAAAAGCCTACAACACCCGGTATTCCCAGGCGGTCTCCCATCCAAGTACTAACCGGGCCCTACGCTGCTTGACTTCGGTGATCGGACGAGAACCGGTATGTTCAGCGTGGTATGGTCGTAGGCAAAGACTGCAGTGAATCACTAAAGTGACATGCTTACCTGGCGCCTCTCCTGATTCTTTTCATTTCTTAGTAAGAGAATTTATTTTTTCTTCTTTTAGAGACAATATAATTTTGTTATTCCTTGCAACCTTTCCTTCAGGTTTTCCATCTTCCATTTTCTAATTCAATCTTCCACTCTTTGCTTCTTGCTAAGTAGCAATGAGAGGGCGCTCCTTTCAATAGTAATTTGTTTTACCAGGCGAGTGGCGGTTAGGGTTAAGTTGAAGGCTAAGCAAGGTGAATTGATTGCTTGAAAAGAAAAATGAAAAGCCTGAATGCAAGAGAAGAGCAAGAAAATTAATTCAAAAAGGTGAGGATGAGGAAGTGGTAGGTGAAAAAAAAAATGAGTAAAGGGAAGGTGAAAAAACGCAAGACATACTTCCACTTAGCAAAAAGCCTACAACACCCGGTATTCCCAGGCGGTCTCCCATCCAAGTACTAACCGGGCCCTACGCTGCTTGACTTCGGTGATCGGACGAGAACCGGTATGTTCAGCGTGGTATGGTCGTAGGCAAAGACTGCAGTGAATCACTAAGTGACATGCTTAACTGGCGCCTCTCCTGATTCTTTTCATTTCTTAGTAAGAGAATTTAGTTTTTCTTCTTTTAGAGACAATATAATTTTGTTATTCCTTGCAACCTTTCCTTCAGGTTTTCCATCTTCCATTTTCTTTTTCAATCTTCCACTCTTTGCTTCTTGCTAAGTAGCAATGAGAGGGCGCTCCTTTCAATAGTAATTTGTTTTACCAGGCGAGTGGCGGTTAGGGTTAAGTTGAAGGCTAAGCAGGGTGAATTGATTGCTTGAAAAGAAAAATGAAAAGCCTGAATGCAAGAGAAGAGCAAGAAAATTAATTCAAAAAGGTGAGGATGAGGAAGTGGTAGGTGAAAAAAAAATGAGTAAAGGGAAGGTGAAAAAAACGCGAGACATACTTCCACTTAGCAAAAAGCCTACAACACCCGGTATTCCCAGGCGGTCTCCCATCCAAGTACTAACCGGGCCCTACGCTGCTTGACTTCGGTGATCGGACGAGAACCGGTATGTTCAGCGTGGTATGGTCGTAGGCAAAGACTGCAGTGAATCACTAAGTGACATGCTTAACTGGCGCCTCTCCTGATTCTTTTCATTTCTTAGTAAGAGAATTTAGTTTTTCTTCTTTTAGAGACAATATAATTTTGTTATTCCTTGCAACCTTTCCTTCAGGTTTTCCATCTTCCATTTTCTTTTTCAATCTTCCACTCTTTGCTTCTTGCTAAGTAGCAATGAGAGGGCGCTCCTTTCAATAGTAATTTGTTTTACCAGGCGAGTGGCGGTTAGGGTTAAGTTGAAGGCTAAGCAAGGTGAATTGATTGCTTGAAAAGAAAAATGAAAAGCCTGAATGCAAGAGAAGAGCAAGAAAATTAATTCAAAAAGGGGAGAATGAGGAAGTGGTAGGTGAAAAAAAAAAATGAGTAAAGGGAAGGTGAAAAAAACGCGAGACATACTTCCACTTAGCAAAAAGCCTACAACACCCGGTATTCCCAGGCGGTCTCCCATCCAAGTACTAACCGGGCCCTACGCTGCTTGACTTCGGTGATCGGACGAGAACCGGTATGTTCAGCGTGGTATGGTCGTAGGCAAAGACTGCAGTGAATCACTAAAGTGACATGCTTACCTGGCGCCTCTCCTGATTCTTTTCATTTCTTAGTAAGAGAATTTATTTTTTCTTCTTTTAGAGACAATATAATTTTGTTATTCCTTGCAACCTTTCCTTCAGGTTTTCCATCTTCCATTTTCTAATTCAATCTTCCACTCTTTGCTTCTTGCTAAGTAGCAATGAGAGGGCGCTCCTTTCAATAGTAATTTGTTTTACCAGGCGAGTGGCGGTTAGGGTTAAGTTGAAGGCTAAGCAAGGTGAATTGATTGATTGAAAAGAAAAATGAAAAGCCTGAATGCAAGAGAAGAGCAAGAAAATTAATTCAAAAAGGTGAGGATGAGGAAGTGGTAGGTGAAAAAAAAAATGAGTAAAGGGAAGGTGAAAAAAACGCGAGACATACTTCCACTTAGCAAAAAGCCTACAACACCCGGTATTCCCAGGCGGTCTCCCATCCAAGTACTAACCGGGCCCTACGCTGCTTGACTTCGGTGATCGGACGAGAACCGGTATGTTCAGCGTGGTATGGTCGTAGGCAAAGACTGCAGTGAATCACTAAGTGACATGCTTAACTGGCGCCTCTCCTGATTCTTTTCATTTCTTAGTAAGAGAATTTAGTTTTTCTTCTTTTAGAGACAATATAATTTTGTTATTCCTTGCAACCTTTCCTTCAGGTTTTCCATCTTCCATTTTCTTTTTCAATCTTCCACTCTTTGCTTCTTGCTAAGTAGCAATGAGAGGGCGCTCCTTTCAATAGTAATTTGTTTTACCAGGCGAGTGGCGGTTAGGGTTAAGTTGAAGGCTAAGCAGGGTGAATTGATTGCTTGAAAAGAAAAATGAAAAGCCTGAATGCAAGAGAAGAGCAAGAAAATTAATTCAAAAAGGTGAGGATGAGGAAGTGGTAGGTGAAAAAAAAATGAGTAAAGGGAAGGTGAAAAAAACGCGAGACATACTTCCACTTAGCAAAAAGCCTACAACACCCGGTATTCCCAGGCGGTCTCCCATCCAAGTACTAACCGGGCCCTACGCTGCTTGACTTCGGTGATCGGACGAGAACCGGTATGTTCAGCGTGGTATGGTTGTAGGCAAAGACTGCAGTGAATCACTAAGTGACATGCTTAACTGGCGCCTCTCCTGATTCTTTTCATTTCTTAGTAAGAGAATTTAGTTTTTCTTCTTTTAGAGACAATATAATTTTGTTATTCCTTGCAACCTTTCCTTCAGGTTTTCCATCTTCCATTTTCTTTTTCAATCTTCCACTCTTTGCTTCTTGCTAAGTAGCAATGAGAGGGCGCTCCTTTCAATAGTAATTTGTTTTACCAGGCGAGTGGCGGTTAGGGTTAAGTTGAAGGCTAAGCAAGGTGAATTGATTGCTTGAAAAGAAAAATGAAAAGCCTGAATGCAAGAGAAGAGCAAGAAAATTAATTCAAAAAGGGGAGAATGAGGAAGTGGTAGGTGAAAAAAAAAAATGAGTAAAGGGAAGGTGAAAAAAACGCGAGACATACTTCCACTTAGCAAAAAGCCTACAACACCCGGTATTCCCAGGCGGTCTCC
Organism: Arbacia lixula; assembly: GCA_963669155.1. Lineage (NCBI taxonomy): Eukaryota > Metazoa > Echinodermata > Echinoidea > Arbacioida > Arbaciidae > Arbacia > Arbacia lixula. The sequence continues at coordinate 51,313 of CAVLGW020000059.1, forward strand.
CATCCAAGTACTAACCGGGCCCTACGCTGCTTGACTTCGGTGATCGGACGAGAACCGGTATGTTCAGCGTGGTATGGTCGTAGGCAAAGACTGCAGTGAATCACTAAAGTGACATGCTTACCTGGCGCCTCTCCTGATTCTTTTCATTTCTTAGTAAGAGAATTTATTTTTTCTTCTTTTAGAGACAATATAATTTTGTTATTCCTTGCAACCTTTCCTTCAGGTTTTCCATCTTCCATTTTCTAATTCAATCTTCCACTCTTTGCTTCTTGCTAAGTAGCAATGAGAGGGCGCTCCTTTCAATAGTAATTTGTTTTACCAGGCGAGTGGCGGTTAGGGTTAAGTTGAAGGCTAAGCAAGGTGAATTGATTGATTGAAAAGAAAAATGAAAAGCCTGAATGCAAGAGAAGAGCAAGAAAATTAATTCAAAAAGGTGAGGATGAGGAAGTGGTAGGTGAAAAAAAAAATGAGTAAAGGGAAGGTGAAAAAAACGCGAGACATACTTCCACTTAGCAAAAAGCCTACAACACCCGGTATTCCCAGGCGGTCTCCCATCCAAGTACTAACCGGGCCCTACGCTGCTTGACTTCGGTGATCGGACGAGAACCGGTATGTTCAGCGTGGTATGGTCGTAGGCAAAGACTGCAGTGAATCACTAAGTGACATGCTTAACTGGCGCCTCTCCTGATTCTTTTCATTTCTTAGTAAGAGAATTTAGTTTTTCTTCTTTTAGAGACAATATAATTTTGTTATTCCTTGCAACCTTTCCTTCAGGTTTTCCATCTTCCATTTTCTTTTTCAATCTTCCACTCTTTGCTTCTTGCTAAGTAGCAATGAGAGGGCGCTCCTTTCAATAGTAATTTGTTTTACCAGGCGAGTGGCGGTTAGGGTTAAGTTGAAGGCTAAGCAGGGTGAATTGATTGCTTGAAAAGAAAAATGAAAAGCCTGAATGCAAGAGAAGAGCAAGAAAATTAATTCAAAAAGGGGAGAATGAGGAAGTGGTAGGTGAAAAAAAAAAATGAGTAAAGGGAAGGTGAAAAAAACGCGAGACATACTTCCACTTAGCAAAAAGCCTACAACACCCGGTATTCCCAGGCGGTCTCCCATCCAAGTACTAACCGGGCCCTACGCTGCTTGACTTCGGTGATCGGACGAGAACCGGTATGTTCAGCGTGGTATGGTCGTAGGCAAAGACTGCAGTGAATCACTAAAGTGACATGCTTAACTGGCGCCTCTCCTGATTCTTTTCATTTCTTAGTAAGAGAATTTATTTTTTCTTCTTTTAGAGACAATATAATTTTGTTATTCCTTGCAACCTTTCCTTCAGGTTTTCCATCTTCCATTTTCTAATTCAATCTTCCACTCTTTGCTTCTTGCTAAGTAGCAATGAGAGGGCGCTCCTTTCAATAGTAATTTGTTTTACCAGGCGAGTGGCGGTTAGGGTTAAGTTGAAGGCTAAGCAAGGTGAATTGATTGCTTGAAAAGAAAAATGAAAAGCCTGAATGCAAGAGAAGAGCAAGAAAATTAATTCAAAAAGGTGAGGATGAGGAAGTGGTAGGTGAAAAAAAAATGAGTAAAGGGAAGGTGAAAAAAACGCGAGACATACTTCCACTTAGCAAAAAGCCTACAACACCCGGTATTCCCAGGCGGTCTCCCATCCAAGTACTAACCGGGCCCTACGCTGCTTGACTTCGGTGATCGGACGAGAACCGGTATGTTCAGCGTGGTATGGTCGTAGGCAAAGACTGCAGTGAATCACTAAGTGACATGCTTAACTGGCGCCTCTCCTGATTCTTTTCATTTCTTAGTAAGAGAATTTAGTTTTTCTTCTTTTAGAGACAATATAATTTTGTTATTCCTTGCAACCTTTCCTTCAGGTTTTCCATCTTCCATTTTCTTTTTCAATCTTCCACTCTTTGCTTCTTGCTAAGTAGCAATGAGAGGGCGCTCCTTTCAATAGTAATTTGTTTTACCAGGCGAGTGGCGGTTAGGGTTAAGTTGAAGGCTAAGCAGGGTGAATTGATTGCTTGAAAAGAAAACTGAAATGCCTGAATGCAAGAGAAGAGCAAGAAAATTAATTCAAAAAGGTGAGGATGAGGAAGTGGTAGGTGAAAAAAAAATGAGTAAAGGGAAGGTGAAAAAAACGCGAGACATACTTCCACTTAGCAAAAAGCCTACAACACCCGGTATTCCCAGGCGGTCTCCCATCCAAGTACTAACCGGGCCCTACGCTGCTTGACTTCGGTGATCGGACGAGAACCGGTATGTTCAGCGTGGTATGGTCGTAGGCAAAGACTGCAGTGAATCACTAAGTGACATGCTTAACTGGCGCCTCTCCTGATTCTTTTCATTTCTTAGTAAGAGAATTTAGTTTTTCTTCTTTTAGAGACAATATAATTTTGTTATTCCTTGCAACCTTTCCTTCAGGTTTTCCATCTTCCATTTTCTTTTTCAATCTTCCACTCTTTGCTTCTTGCTAAGTAGCAATGAGAGGGCGCTCCTTTCAATAGTAATTTGTTTTACCAGGCGAGTGGCGGTTAGGGTTAAGTTGAAGGCTAAGCAAGGTGAATTGATTGCTTGAAAAGAAAAATGAAAAGCCTGAATGCAAGAGAAGAGCAAGAAAATTAATTCAAAAAGGGGAGAATGAGGAAGTGGTAGGTGAAAAAAAAAAATGAGTAAAGGGAAGGTGAAAAAAACGCGAGACATACTTCCACTTAGCAAAAAGCCTACAACACCCGGTATTCCCAGGCGGTCTCCCATCCAAGTACTAACCGGGCCCTACGCTGCTTGACTTCGGTGATCGGACGAGAACCGGTATGTTCAGCGTGGTATGGTCGTAGGCAAAGACTGCAGTGAATCACTAAAGTGACATGCCTACCTGGCGCCTCTCCTGATTCTTTTCATTTCTTAGTAAGAGAATTTATTTTTTCTTCTTTTAGAGACAATATAATTTTGTTATTCCTTGCAACCTTTCCTTCAGGTTTTCCATCTTCCATTTTCTAATTCAATCTTCCACTCTTTGCTTCTTGCTAAGTAGCAATGAGAGGGCGCTCCTTTCAATAGTAATTTGTTTTACCAGGCGAGTGGCGGTTAGGGTTAAGTTGAAGGCTAAGCAGGGTGAATTGATTGCTTGAAAAGAAAACTGAAATGCCTGAATGCAAGAGAAGAGCAAGAAAATTAATTCAAAAAGGTGAGGATGAGGAAGTGGTAGGTGAAAAAAAAATGAGTAAAGGGAAGGTGAAAAAAACGCGAGACATACTTCCACTTAGCAAAAAGCCTACAACACCCGGTATTCCCAGGCGGTCTCCCATCCAAGTACTAACCGGGCCCTACGCTGCTTGACTTCGGTGATCGGACGAGAACCGGTATGTTCAGCGTGGTATGGTCGTAGGCAAAGACTGCAGTGAATCACTAAGTGACATGCTTAACTGGCGCCTCTCCTGATTCTTTTCATTTCTTAGTAAGAGAATTTAGTTTTTCTTCTTTTAGAGACAATATAATTTTGTTATTCCTTGCAACCTTTCCTTCAGGTTTTCCATCTTCCATTTTCTTTTTCAATCTTCCACTCTTTGCTTCTTGCTAAGTAGCAATGAGAGGGCGCTCCTTTCAATAGTAATTTGTTTTACCAGGCGAGTGGCGGTTAGGGTTAAGTTGAAGGCTAAGCAAGGTGAATTGATTGCTTGAAAAGAAAAATGAAAAGCCTGAATGCAAGAGAAGAGCAAGAAAATTAATTCAAAAAGGGGAGAATGAGGAAGTGGTAGGTGAAAAAAAAAAATGAGTAAAGGGAAGGTGAAAAAAACGCGAGACATACTTCCACTTAGCAAAAAGCCTACAACACCCGGTATTCCCAGGCGGTCTCCCATCCAAGTACTAACCGGGCCCTACGCTGCTTGACTTCGGTGATCGGACGAGAACCGGTATGTTCAGCGTGGTATGGTCGTAGGCAAAGACTGCAGTGAATCACTAAAGTGACATGCTTACCTGGCGCCTCTCCTGATTCTTTTCATTTCTTAGTAAGAGAATTTATTTTTTCTTCTTTTAGAGACAATATAATTTTGTTATTCCTTGCAACCTTTCCTTCAGGTTTTCCATCTTCCATTTTCTAATTCAATCTTCCACTCTTTGCTTCTTGCTAAGTAGCAATGAGAGGGCGCTCCTTTCAATAGTAATTTGTTTTACCAGGCGAGTGGCGGTTAGGGTTAAGTTGAAGGCTAAGCAAGGTGAATTGATTGATTGAAAAGAAAAATGAAAAGCCTGAATGCAAGAGAAGAGCAAGAAAATTAATTCAAAAAGGTGAGGATGAGGAAGTGGTAGGTGAAAAAAAAAATGAGTAAAGGGAAGGTGAAAAAAACGCGAGACATACTTCCACTTAGCAAAAAGCCTACAACACCCGGTATTCCCAGGCGGTCTCCCATCCAAGTACTAACCGGGCCCTACGCTGCTTGACTTCGGTGATCGGACGAGAACCGGTATGTTCAGCGTGGTATGGTCGTAGGCAAAGACTGCAGTGAATCACTAAGTGACATGCTTAACTGGCGCCTCTCCTGATTCTTTTCATTTCTTAGTAAGAGAATTTAGTTTTTCTTCTTTTAGAGACAATATAATTTTGTTATTCCTTGCAACCTTTCCTTCAGGTTTTCCATCTTCCATTTTCTTTTTCAATCTTCCACTCTTTGCTTCTTGCTAAGTAGCAATGAGAGGGCGCTCCTTTCAATAGTAATTTGTTTTACCAGGCGAGTGGCGGTTAGGGTTAAGTTGAAGGCTAAGCAGGGTGAATTGATTGCTTGAAAAGAAAAATGAAAAGCCTGAATGCAAGAGAAGAGCAAGAAAATTAATTCAAAAAGGTGAGGATGAGGAAGTGGTAGGTGAAAAAAAAATGAGTAAAGGGAAGGTGAAAAAAACGCGAGACATACTTCCACTTAGCAAAAAGCCTACAACACCCGGTATTCCCAGGCGGTCTCCCATCCAAGTACTAACCGGGCCCTACGCTGCTTGACTTCGGTGATCGGACGAGAACCGGTATGTTCAGCGTGGTATGGTTGTAGGCAAAGACTGCAGTGAATCACTAAGTGACATGCTTAACTGGCGCCTCTCCTGATTCTTTTCATTTCTTAGTAAGAGAATTTAGTTTTTCTTCTTTTAGAGACAATATAATTTTGTTATTCCTTGCAACCTTTCCTTCAGGTTTTCCATCTTCCATTTTCTTTTTCAATCTTCCACTCTTTGCTTCTTGCTAAGTAGCAATGAGAGGGCGCTCCTTTCAATAGTAATTTGTTTTACCAGGCGAGTGGCGGTTAGGGTTAAGTTGAAGGCTAAGCAAGGTGAATTGATTGCTTGAAAAGAAAAATGAAAAGCCTGAATGCAAGAGAAGAGCAAGAAAATTAATTCAAAAAGGGGAGAATGAGGAAGTGGTAGGTGAAAAAAAAAAATGAGTAAAGGGAAGGTGAAAAAAACGCGAGACATACTTCCACTTAGCAAAAAGCCTACAACACCCGGTATTCCCAGGCGGTCTCCCATCCAAGTACTAACCGGGCCCTACGCTGCTTGACTTCGGTGATCGGACGAGAACCGGTATGTTCAGCGTGGTATGGTCGTAGGCAAAGACTGCAGTGAATCACTAAAGTGACATGCTTACCTGGCGCCTCTCCTGATTCTTTTCATTTCTTAGTAAGAGAATTTATTTTTTCTTCTTTTAGAGACAATATAATTTTGTTATTCCTTGCAACCTTTCCTTCAGGTTTTCCATCTTCCATTTTCTAATTCAATCTTCCACTCTTTGCTTCTTGCTAAGTAGCAATGAGAGGGCGCTCCTTTCAATAGTAATTTGTTTTACCAGGCGAGTGGCGGTTAGGGTTAAGTTGAAGGCTAAGCAAGGTGAATTGATTGATTGAAAAGAAAAATGAAAAGCCTGAATGCAAGAGAAGAGCAAGAAAATTAATTCAAAAAGGTGAGGATGAGGAAGTGGTAGGTGAAAAAAAAAATGAGTAAAGGGAAGGTGAAAAAAACGCGAGACATACTTCCACTTAGCAAAAAGCCTACAACACCCGGTATTCCCAGGCGGTCTCCCATCCAAGTACTAACCGGGCCCTACGCTGCTTGACTTCGGTGATCGGACGAGAACCGGTATGTTCAGCGTGGTATGGTCGTAGGCAAAGACTGCAGTGAATCACTAAGTGACATGCTTAACTGGCGCCTCTCCTGATTCTTTTCATTTCTTAGTAAGAGAATTTAGTTTTTCTTCTTTTAGAGACAATATAATTTTGTTATTCCTTGCAACCTTTCCTTCAGGTTTTCCATCTTCCATTTTCTTTTTCAATCTTCCACTCTTTGCTTCTTGCTAAGTAGCAATGAGAGGGCGCTCCTTTCAATAGTAATTTGTTTTACCAGGCGAGTGGCGGTTAGGGTTAAGTTGAAGGCTAAGCAGGGTGAATTGATTGCTTGAAAAGAAAAATGAAAAGCCTGAATGCAAGAGAAGAGCAAGAAAATTAATTCAAAAAGGGGAGAATGAGGAAGTGGTAGGTGAAAAAAAAAAATGAGTAAAGGGAAGGTGAAAAAAACGCGAGACATACTTCCACTTAGCAAAAAGCCTACAACACCCGGTATTCCCAGGCGGTCTCCCATCCAAGTACTAACCGGGCCCTACGCTGCTTGACTTCGGTGATCGGACGAGAACCGGTATGTTCAGCGTGGTATGGTCGTAGGCAAAGACTGCAGTGAATCACTAAAGTGACATGCTTACCTGGCGCCTCTCCTGATTCTTTTCATTTCTTAGTAAGAGAATTTATTTTTTCTTCTTTTAGAGACAATATAATTTTGTTATTCCTTGCAACCTTTCCTTCAGGTTTTCCATCTTCCATTTTCTAATTCAATCTTCCACTCTTTGCTTCTTGCTAAGTAGCAATGAGAGGGCGCTCCTTTCAATAGTAATTTGTTTTACCAGGCGAGTGGCGGTTAGGGTTAAGTTGAAGGCTAAGCAAGGTGAATTGATTGCTTGAAAAGAAAAATGAAAAGCCTGAATGCAAGAGAAGAGCAAGAAAATTAATTCAAAAAGGTGAGGATGAGGAAGTGGTAGGTGAAAAAAAAATGAGTAAAGGGAAGGTGAAAAAAACGCGAGACATACTTCCACTTAGCAAAAAGCCTACAACACCCGGTATTCCCAGGCGGTCTCCCATCCAAGTACTAACCGGGCCCTACGCTGCTTGACTTCGGTGATCGGACGAGAACCGGTATGTTCAGCGTGGTATGGTCGTAGGCAAAGACTGCAGTGAATCACTAAGTGACATGCTTAACTGGCGCCTCTCCTGATTCTTTTCATTTCTTAGTAAGAGAATTTAGTTTTTCTTCTTTTAGAGACAATATAATTTTGTTATTCCTTGCAACCTTTCCTTCAGGTTTTCCATCTTCCATTTTCTTTTTCAATCTTCCACTCTTTGCTTCTTGCTAAGTAGCAATGAGAGGGCGCTCCTTTCAATAGTAATTTGTTTTACCAGGCGAGTGGCGGTTAGGGTTAAGTTGAAGGCTAAGCAGGGTGAATTGATTGCTTGAAAAGAAAACTGAAATGCCTGAATGCAAGAGAAGAGCAAGAAAATTAATTCAAAAAGGTGAGGATGAGGAAGTGGTAGGTGAAAAAAAAATGAGTAAAGGGAAGGTGAAAAAAACGCGAGACATACTTCCACTTAGCAAAAAGCCTACAACACCCGGTATTCCCAGGCGGTCTCCCATCCAAGTACTAACCGGGCCCTACGCTGCTTGACTTCGGTGATCGGACGAGAACCGGTATGTTCAGCGTGGTATGGTCGTAGGCAAAGACTGCAGTGAATCACTAAGTGACATGCTTAACTGGCGCCTCTCCTGATTCTTTTCATTTCTTAGTAAGAGAATTTAGTTTTTCTTCTTTTAGAGACAATATAATTTTGTTATTCCTTGCAACCTTTCCTTCAGGTTTTCCATCTTCCATTTTCTTTTTCAATCTTCCACTCTTTGCTTCTTGCTAAGTAGCAATGAGAGGGCGCTCCTTTCAATAGTAATTTGTTTTACCAGGCGAGTGGCGGTTAGGGTTAAGTTGAAGGCTAAGCAAGGTGAATTGATTGCTTGAAAAGAAAAATGAAAAGCCTGAATGCAAGAGAAGAGCAAGAAAATTAATTCAAAAAGGGGAGAATGAGGAAGTGGTAGGTGAAAAAAAAAAATGAGTAAAGGGAAGGTGAAAAAAACGCGAGACATACTTCCACTTAGCAAAAAGCCTACAACACCCGGTATTCCCAGGCGGTCTCCCATCCAAGTACTAACCGGGCCCTACGCTGCTTGACTTCGGTGATCGGACGAGAACCGGTATGTTCAGCGTGGTATGGTCGTAGGCAAAGACTGCAGTGAATCACTAAAGTGACATGCCTACCTGGCGCCTCTCCTGATTCTTTTCATTTCTTAGTAAGAGAATTTATTTTTTCTTCTTTTAGAGACAATATAATTTTGTTATTCCTTGCAACCTTTCCTTCAGGTTTTCCATCTTCCATTTTCTAATTCAATCTTCCACTCTTTGCTTCTTGCTAAGTAGCAATGAGAGGGCGCTCCTTTCAATAGTAATTTGTTTTACCAGGCGAGTGGCGGTTAGGGTTAAGTTGAAGGCTAAGCAGGGTGAATTGATTGCTTGAAAAGAAAACTGAAATGCCTGAATGCAAGAGAAGAGCAAGAAAATTAATTCAAAAAGGTGAGGATGAGGAAGTGGTAGGTGAAAAAAAAATGAGTAAAGGGAAGGTGAAAAAAACGCGAGACATACTTCCACTTAGCAAAAAGCCTACAACACCCGGTATTCCCAGGCGGTCTCCCATCCAAGTACTAACCGGGCCCTACGCTGCTTGACTTCGGTGATCGGACGAGAACCGGTATGTTCAGCGTGGTATGGTCGTAGGCAAAGACTGCAGTGAATCACTAAGTGACATGCTTAACTGGCGCCTCTCCTGATTCTTTTCATTTCTTAGTAAGAGAATTTAGTTTTTCTTCTTTTAGAGACAATATAATTTTGTTATTCCTTGCAACCTTTCCTTCAGGTTTTCCATCTTCCATTTTCTTTTTCAATCTTCCACTCTTTGCTTCTTGCTAAGTAGCAATGAGAGGGCGCTCCTTTCAATAGTAATTTGTTTTACCAGGCGAGTGGCGGTTAGGGTTAAGTTGAAGGCTAAGCAAGGTGAATTGATTGCTTGAAAAGAAAAATGAAAAGCCTGAATGCAAGAGAAGAGCAAGAAAATTAATTCAAAAAGGGGAGAATGAGGAAGTGGTAGGTGAAAAAAAAAAATGAGTAAAGGGAAGGTGAAAAAAACGCGAGACATACTTCCACTTAGCAAAAAGCCTACAACACCCGGTATTCCCAGGCGGTCTCCCATCCAAGTACTAACCGGGCCCTACGCTGCTTGACTTCGGTGATCGGACGAGAACCGGTATGTTCAGCGTGGTATGGTCGTAGGCAAAGACTGCAGTGAATCACTAAAGTGACATGCCTACCTGGCGCCTCTCCTGATTCTTTTCATTTCTTAGTAAGAGAATTTATTTTTTCTTCTTTTAGAGACAATATAATTTTGTTATTCCTTGCAACCTTTCCTTCAGGTTTTCCATCTTCCATTTTCTAATTCAATCTTCCACTCTTTGCTTCTTGCTAAGTAGCAATGAGAGGGCGCTCCTTTCAATAGTAATTTGTTTTACCAGGCGAGTGGCGGTTAGGGTTAAGTTGAAGGCTAAGCAGGGTGAATTGATTGCTTGAAAAGAAAACTGAAATGCCTGAATGCAAGAGAAGAGCAAGAAAATTAATTCAAAAAGGTGAGGATGAGGAAGTGGTAGGTGAAAAAAAAATGAGTAAAGGGAAGGTGAAAAAAACGCGAGACATACTTCCACTTAGCAAAAAGCCTACAACACCCGGTATTCCCAGGCGGTCTCCCATCCAAGTACTAACCGGGCCCTACGCTGCTTGACTTCGGTGATCGGACGAGAACCGGTATGTTCAGCGTGGTATGGTCGTAGGCAAAGACTGCAGTGAATCACTAAGTGACATGCTTAACTGGCGCCTCTCCTGATTCTTTTCATTTCTTAGTAAGAGAATTTAGTTTTTCTTCTTTTAGAGACAATATAATTTTGTTATTCCTTGCAACCTTTCCTTCAGGTTTTCCATCTTCCATTTTCTTTTTCAATCTTCCACTCTTTGCTTCTTGCTAAGTAGCAATGAGAGGGCGCTCCTTTCAATAGTAATTTGTTTTACCAGGCGAGTGGCGGTTAGGGTTAAGTTGAAGGCTAAGCAAGGTGAATTGATTGCTTGAAAAGAAAAATGAAAAGCCTGAATGCAAGAGAAGAGCAAGAAAATTAATTCAAAAAGGGGAGAATGAGGAAGTGGTAGGTGAAAAAAAAAAATGAGTAAAGGGAAGGTGAAAAAAACGCGAGACATACTTCCACTTAGCAAAAAGCCTACAACACC